>JAQPZY010001539.1:1470000-1592500 GCA_029931535.1 Margaritifera margaritifera | reverse complement strand
GTCACACTTGTGTTCAAAGGTCATCAAATGGACGAAGCGCAGGTGAACCTTTCAGACAAATGACTGCTAAGTTTTGTTCGTTTTTAATTTAACAAATCCCAGAGAATGTCGTATTAGGCCAGTGGTAGCTAAGCAGATGTGACCCTTTGAGAAGGCTAGACAGTACTAATGGCTATTATTTGACTTGTAGAGTAGTCAAGCTATTATGCAAAGTAAACTATTTAACTAAATCAGAAGCATTTCAACTTAAAGTCCTTTTTAGACAAGATATATTTCCCAAGGGGACATATGACCGATCATTGCAATTGCTGTTATCACTTATTTGACCTCTGACCCCTCCTAGGGACCCCAGTGGAGGGGGCCAAACGTTATAACCCTCCATCAGATGGTTTTCTTTTGGTAGCTTATGTATCAAGTTTGGTGAAATTACCGTCTATACTAGCGTATATGACGGATCCAAATGCAAACAACATAGACCCTGATCTGCCGTCGCATAATGCGCCGGCAGATCATCAGGATCTATGTTGTTGGATCTACTGATTAGTCCTTACAAACTGCATAGGCCCAGATCTGCCGGTGCATTATGCGACGGCAGATCTGGGTCTATGCAGTTTGCAGTTGGTATTGAATTATACGCGAGTATATAGGGTACACCCACTTGTTTGGTAGGAGATAGAATTGCCGCCAAATGGACAGACACAGATGTAATCACAATATCTCCATCGCTAAAGAGTAGGGATGACAAAAAAAAAAAAACCCCAAAAAAACAAACAATCAGACTCAATCGTACAATGTCTGTCCTATTCCTTAATTATGAGAAGTCATTGCTTTTGCTGTTTCGTCATACGTAAAGGAATTTTGCATCTTGATTGATTGTCTTCAAATAAATATATATACTAAAAATGGTTGATGTATACATATATAAGTAGCCAATTTATGTCATTCACATATACATTTAATAGAGACATGTACAAAAGTCAGCTGCTAATACTTACTCGTGTCATTCTGACTGTCTGAAAGAAAAAATAGAGAATAATTTATGATTGTCAGTTGAAATTTACTTGCTTCTCAGCAATATTTTAAATCAGTATGAATTAAATTGAAAACATGTAAATGTGACGTACCAGTACGAACTGTAGTACCTGAATTGGAGAGAAAGAGTAGGAGTCGGGATATGAAATAAAGTATATTTTCATGTGTATATGTGAGCGCACGCGTGTATATGTGTGTGTGTGTGTATATATGTGTGTAAGAGAGAGAGAGACAGACAGACAGACAGCGACAGAGAGATGATAGGCATAGCAATTCTGTCGTGTTCTCGCACGTGTCTTACACATTCGTCCCAATACTAATTTCTTCAAATAATCAATAGTTATCATCATAATTTGGCACCAGAACCAAAGCACTTAATATTTGAAACATTTACATGTGATAGTGTGTATGTCCATAATCAGGCTTGATTTGGATATGAGGTTGCAGTTTGCGAAATTGCGACAAACCTGGTATTTAATGCTTCAGCCTGAGTCATAATAGTAGTAGTTATTCTTGAAGAAGATGAAAAAGATGATGAGAATCATAATGATGATGAAGATGATGTACAGCGACAATGACGACACCGGTGTAAGCGGAAGTCTTAGAAGAGCTGAAGAAGAAAACGACGATGATGACGACAAAGACAATGTTAGCAAAAAAGGCGACAGCAAAGATAACAATAAAGTAGGCTACGAACAAGAAAAACGACGAATATGATAACGCTGATGACAACAACAGTGACGACGATCGTTATTACTACGACGACGAAATGATGATGGTGGTGGTGGTGACGTTGATGATGATGTTGATGACAGATCAGGTTGACCATTGATTGTAATTGCTTTGTTTAGATGCTCTTCTTGCCGGTGGAGACGACGATGATTATTAATACGACGACGTATATGATGATGATGGTGGTGATGGTGGTAATGGTGGCGAAGAAGATGATGATGATGATGATGAAGAAGAAGAAGAAGATGACAGAAATGATTGATCTTTGATTGTTTCTACTTTGTTTAGAAGTTGCTGTTGCCGGTGGAGATTGTGTAGTTGGCAGACAGGCAGATCTCAGAGCATGTTCCTTCCCGCAGGAAACTGTCAAGAATGTCTTTTTTGAACCTGCAAAAAAAAAAAAAAAAAAAAAAAAAAAAAACAAATAAAGATTGTGTATTAGCTATTGTTCCATGTATTTGTACTAAAAGAAAACTGACGCGAGACTTACAAATTACGGAGGATTGATTATTGAATCACATACAAGATTGTTCTTATTGATACCGATGGACTCCTGCATAAAAATATATATATATAAGAACCTCGCACAAAACAGAAAAGGCTAATTCTAATTTCCTGTAGCAATATTTGTGCCCAACAATGGATAAGAAAACATATTTAATGATGTTTTATTACATAATTAGGTAAATTAATAAAACGAATAAGAATCCTGGAACGAACGTTTCTCACCAGCGTTTGAGTTATGATATATTCTCTCCCCCTTCCCCCCCCCCCCCTCCCCAAGCCGTTTCTGAGCAGCAAAGACTTGAAGGCAAAACGTTTAGATTGAAGACAAAAGAAAGCGATAACTGTGTCTCACTATGCTTACATGCGTAAGACAAAAATCTCAGAAGTGACCTGTGACCTTGACCAGAAAGTCTGCCATAGCGTGTTATGAAGCTGATTAACAATATTGCTGAGACGTACAATGTTTGATAAAAGTATCTTCGTGTTTGTTTGAGTTATGGTGTTCACAAGCAACTACAGATTAATTAAAGCCAACTACATGTAATAAAAAAATTCTTCTGTGAAAACTACACACCGATATGGTCATACATTCAAGAGGAGTCCGAATAAAAATATTTTCAAGTTGGCCACTATGGTAGTCATGTTAGGCGTTAGATCGGCACCCTTCATTTGGAATCGGTTACATTTTATTGGAAGTGTTCTGGTGAAAATTTCATGTAAATACAACCATCCCTTCAATAGGATGGCCACCGCAACGTCTATGTTAGAGGTTAGATCTCTATTTTCATTCGGACCAAATTCGTTTTGTAATATGTCCTTCAGTAAAAATTTCATGACGATATAACAAGCTGTTCAGAATGATGAGCAATAACACGATTTTCAAGATGATCACCATGCCCATGTTGGAGGTCAAATCGGCACCATTTTCGCTGACTAGCAACAACATATCATATGACTTGGTTTCGTGAAAAAAACATTTCGATACGACGATCAGTTCAGGAGGAGTCATGATCTAAAAGATGTTCATGATATAACAGATGCTGTGCGGCTATGTTGAATGCCAGATCGGTAATATTTTCATTGAGGAGAAACAGTATATCATAAGATGTGTTTTAGTGTAAAACGTCATGTCGATAAGACTATTGATTCAAAAAGAACAGCAATAACAAAACTGACAAGATATCCACTATTTCCATTGAGTATCAACTACATATTGCAAGATGCATTTCAATGAAAACCTGATGTTGATCCGACTTCAGTAGAAATAGCAATCGCTATACTTGAAAGAAAACCGACGTGGCGGCCACTTTGGAGGTAAAATCGGGACAATTTTTTTTTCAAATCAATAACATATCCTAAGTAGTGTTTTAAAGAAAGTGTCATGTCGATGTGACCATCTATGTGGGAGGAGTAGTGAGAACAATATCTTAAAAAATGGCCGCCAGACGGCCAGTTTGAATCCAACCGGCACCATTTCATATAGGGTCAACTACATATGAAGTGTTCATGGATACCCCATGCCAATACGACCATCCATTTGAAGGAGAAACAATAACAAGATTTTCAATATGCCAGATAAATGAGCAAAAATATTTGTGACGAGAACGTGATTGGTACATATGCACTCACTCGTGAATTCTATCCAGAACTTTCCAGCCACACCCGGCAGTCTATTGGCAAATGTCATCCAAAGAAATGATGTACTTGAATAAAACAAATCTTTCACTTTGGATTCTGTGTTTCTTTCGCAGTCAATCTCTATTTGATTGCCATCTTCTTCTGTGAATGTGAGTTTCTGTTGACATGCTCCTTTGTACTTCAGAGAAAGATACACGAGAACTACGCGTATCCTCGTACCACACTCGGCCTGAATCGAACAGGTCTTATCGGTGTCAGATTTATTCGTCTCTAACGGAAAGTCATCATTCGAGATGTAAAGTGGATCCCCTTTTGTGGAGTTGTCCTGTCCAACTTGTACGATATTTCCAGCTGTCAATAATGAAAGAAGTACAATACAAATCATATGGCGAATAAATCCTTTCAAGTGCATTGGATCCAGCAAGGGATTGCGTCTGTCAGGGATGATTAAGCTAAATGCAACAAACTGACAACAAACAGTGAAAAACTAGTTTTTAACTAGCATCAGCGCTTTGGACTCTCAAGGAGTCTTTGTCAAAGGCAATTACACAACAGAGACAAACACAACAAAGAATAAACACACAAGAAAACGTCAAATTTACAAATGTTTACATGACTATGTCTAACGGAAGTATTATTTTGACAATTTAATATGTCGCGCCTAATTGGTTTGAACTCCGATTTATATATATATATATATATATATATATATATATATATATATATATATATATATATATATATATATATATGGCCATACTGTGGGTACAATCCTTTATAATTCAAACCACGGATACAATACCGATGCTCTAGATACAGTAAACATCCTATAACAGTCACTTCCATAAGATAGTCACCTTTATAAGACATACAAATTTTTCTAGATCCAATATAATACAGTCCGTATAAAATTAACCCCCATATATCATCGGCTTCTGTATTACAGCCAGTTTTATCCAGTCACAAAGGTGGCTCTCTTATACAAATTTCCCTATATACATAATTTCAGGTACTATTAAATATTCAAACGCCACTTAGTTATTATCACACCTGTCACTCTGTGCACATACACACTGTATTGTACCTACTTAAGATGTTTGTTTGGTATCGCTTTTTGTTTCATCAGGTCGCTATTTGCATCTATAATCTAGTGTATGGTTTGGTAAAGTAAAACTAAATCAACTAGTTGTTAATATACCAAACCGTAAACAAAAACACAGATTCAAATAGCCACATGCCGACACCAGAGCGACACCAAACACCCGGAGTCAGAGTAGATACAATTCAGTTTTCTAGTAAATCTGAAAATTCAAACTATAAAATGGGATAGCTTAGTGGCATAATTAATAATCAATAAGTTATACGATCGTATGATTGTAATATATCATGCAGAAACCATTAGATTATTGTCGTTCGGTGGTTTTAAAAAAAGGCAATAAATCAGGACGATTTCATGAGATAAGTATCATGTGGTATTGTGAAGGTGAACTCCAGTTGATATCTAAATATCATCGACGTAACGCTTGTTATAATCAAAGATCGACATTCGTTCATTGTAGAAGGCGATTCACTTACAGCTCCTATAAATTATATTATAAATACAATCTTGAAACACTGCTGCTTTCTTTGTGTCATTTACCGATATATTTTTACTTTATTTACCCGATTTTCCGAACTGTATTTAAAATAATTTGGACATGACTTGAGATTTTCACACATGACTCATATAAGGTACAGGTAAACCGCATGTTTGCATCTATCGTAAATTGGGCTTCGCACAGTATGTTAAAATTAGAACAAAAACTTTTAAAAGAGCACTAAGACTGTACATTACATACTGTCGATACAGCACTAAGACTGTACATCACATACTGCCGATACAGCACTAAGACTGTACATTACATACTGTCCATACAGCACTAAGACGTGTACATTACATACTGTCCATACAGCACTAAGACTGTACATCACATACTGCCGATACAGCACTAAGATTGTACATTACATACTGTCCATACAGCACTAAGACTGTACATTACATACTGTCCATACAGCACTAAGACTGTGCATTACATACTGTCCATACAGCACTAAGACGTGTACATTACATACTGTCCATACAGCACTAAGACTGTACATTATGTACTGTCCATACAGCACTAAGACTGTACATTACATACTGTCCATACAGCACTAAGACTGTACATTACATAATGTCCATACAGCACTAAGACGTGCACATTACATACTGTCCATACAGCACTAAGACTGTACATTACATACTGTCCATACAGCACTAAGACTGTACATTACATACTGTCCATACAGCACTAAGACTGTACATTACATAATGTCCATACAGCACTAAGACGTGCACATTACATACTGTCCATACAGCACTAAGACTGTACATTACATACTGTCCATACAGCACTAAGACTGTACATTACATACTGTCCATACAGCACTAAGACTGTACATTACATACTGTCCATACAGCACTAAGACTGTGCATTACATACTGTCCATACAGCACTAAGACTGTGCATTACATACTGTCCATACAGCACTAAGACTGTACATTACATACTGTCCATACAGCACTAAGACGTGTACATTACATACTGTTCATACAGCACTAAGACTGTACATTACATACTGTCCATACAGCACTAAGACTGTACATTACATACTGTCCATACAGCACTAAGACTGTACATTACATAATGTCCATACAGCACTAAGACGTGCACATTACATACTGTCCATACAGCTCTAAGACTGTACATTACATACTGTCCATACAGCACTAAGACTGTACATTACATACTGTCCATACAGCACTAAGACTGTACATTACATACTGTCCATACAGCACTAAGACGTGTACATTACATACTGTCCATACAGCACTAAGACTGTACATTACATACTGTCCATACAGCACTAAGACTGTACATTACATACTGTCCATACAGCACTAAGACTGTACATTACGTACTGTCCATACAGCACTAAGACTGTGCATTACATACTGTCCATACAGCACTAAGACTGTGCATTACATACTGTCCATACAGCACTAAGACTGTACATTACATACTGTCCATACAGCACTAAGACGTGTACATTACATACTGTCGATACAGCACTATGACTGTACACTACATACTATCAATACAACACTAAGACTGTACATTACATACTGTCGATACAGCACTAAGACTGTACATTACATACTGTCCATACAGCACTAAGACTGTACATTACATACTGTCGATACAGTGGTAGGTCATTATCATGTAATTAGAGTTGGCGAGGTAATGTCCTCCAGCAGAACAAGCTGTTGGTCGGGTATCAGTTTTTGGTATGCTGTTATCACATCTGGAGCGCCCGTTACAACTGAGGAAGAAGCTGAGCCTACACGATTAAAAAGAGAAAAGATATTTTATTCGAACTTATTTCTCTAGAATCGAATAGTGATGACTCGCTGTTAGTTAATAACGATTAAATACAGATTTTTTAAAAACTTGGATTTTTGTATCCTACGCACGCAAAATCATGTCTGTCCTTCAGCGTTATTGTATATGTGTGTTTGTGTGTATATATATATATATAGTCACAGGAAGTTTTAGTTTTATAAAATGACCATGCCAACTATTACATTTTTCATATAAGTCAAGTGCTATAAGCGCCAACTGACTTGTTTTAGAAAGTAAACTTTTTCATAGTTAAGTTTACATTTACCAAAACCAGATGACATCTTAATCTGGAGCAACTGCAACACGAGCAGCAACAGTAATTAAACTGGTACTTAGTATTTATGACTATGGTGGTAGTAGTAGTAGTAGTTGTCGTTGTTGTTGCTGTTGTTGTATTGACGTTGATTGAATTAAAGTAGAAGTAACTGTTGTCATTATTATAATTAGTACTTCTGAGGATGCTTTTATGATTCCTGATAGTAGCTGTAGTGGTGGCATAAATTATAGCAGAGACAGTGTATACTGGGATATGTTGGTCCATGATAATGATTTTGAAGCCGGTTCTAAGATTTTCTTATCTTTTAAATACTGCATGTAAAACAGTGACAAATGAATGGATAAAATTGCTTCCTTTCCAGTGTCTGTCGTGTTTCACTAGGCAAGACATTTGACTCCAAATGCCTCGGCACGATATAACCTACTATGTGTTGATGTGCCGATAAACAAAACCAAGCAATCAATCAATCACGTATCAATCTACAGAGAGCTAAATTTGATTTTTAGAATGATACACCTGAGGAACACACTCGTCAACAATGCCTCATATAGCGGAAGTCAAAAGCGCTGGAACTCACCTTGAATCACCAATATACTGTGTAATACAATCACTCTCATTCCTCGTGCAACACTGTTGTTTCAGAGTCTCATTGTACACTCCGATATCCAAATAAGCTGGACACATAGAAACGGCTGGTTTCGAACCCACAAACAGGTCATCAACAGCTATAACTTGAGAATTGTCACAAGATGGCTTCAGGTAACTGTCCTGAAGTTTCCCGGGACAAGTCGCGGTCCTGTTAGGCGTTTTGTCCACTATACCTAAATAGAACATGGCAAAAAACAATTGTTTTTATAAAGTATGCATAGTTCTGACACATCGTCATAACTCTTTGTGTTAACAGTAATCTCCTGTAAATTCATTTTTAGCCAAATTATGAGTCATCCTCCAAATCAAAATGTACTACAAATATTACCTAACTAAACTCTGGACCGTGTGTCCTTCAGCATAGCATGTTTATTAGTATTGTGACTTATAATACATTCACTATATTTAATGTGTGCGTATGTGCTCAGGACTAAAAGTACACACAAAATTACCATTTCTTGCACAGTACTCCATTCAGAAGATCCGGGCAACTTTTTAATGCACACCCATCTAGACAAGAAAGAGTCATGTGGTTGCATGGCTTCTTTGTAGAGTATGACATTTCGAAAATTGTGAAATACTTATATCACCTTGAAAACATACACATACAAATAAATGTCAGTCTCTAGTTATCACAGGACATTCTCTGCTTTTATAAATAGGGCAACTGGTAGTTATAATTTCCCAAGAAACAAATGGCTCTACAAGACAAAACAGCATTTGTAGTAATAAACTAAACCAAAACAGTTTGAGTTACAAATCATATGGATGTTATATTTTCGGTTCATTCCAGCGATTATCTTTTATTTTATATACATTTTACAGAATTTGCATCATTACGTTTTATATTTTATCTTGATGTAGTTAATGTGAACATTTATTTGCAAGGGTTTCTCTACCTACATTTTTGTGCAATACATTTTTACATTTTCGAACTTTACCTTTAGTTGGCACTTCATAGCCATTTGTATGCTGATGTGTCGTACAACAATACTACATACATACATACATACATACATACATACATACATACATACATACATACATACATACATACATACATACATACATACATACATACATACATACATACATCATTTCAGCGAAATAAATGGACTGAATCTACTTCCATAATGTGGCATCTTTTATTAAAGTTGCGAGTGTGTCTCAAAACATTTAAAAAAACCAAAAACTTTTCATTTGTTTTCTATCTCTGTGTACCTAAACACTTGATGCATTCATAACACATTAAGCTTTTTTATTTCACACTCGAGGACCTCAGGGAAAAAAGTGTTATTCAAGCATTTCACTTGCAGTAGGACGGGTGATATTGTATTTTAGATTTCTATTATTGGCCTATCCTGCGTAATATTACTCCAGAAATTATTTTATATGCAAACCCAGATACATTTATTTATTTAAAAATAAAACATATTCGTACCTTGATATATTTGTACCAGACCCCCGACCCCAACCGAATTTTGTAATAGTTGTGCCTAGTTTCCCACTTCTTTTATTTTATGGGAGTTTTCATCTGAACTACGACAGAAAAAAACGTGTTCTCTCTCTCTTTCTCTCTCTCTTGCTCTCTCTCTCACACACACACACACACACACACACACACACACACACACACACACACACACACACACACACACACGAAGAGGTTTACTATTACTTGGTGGTGCCGTTGTCGTGGTTGGTGTCAGAGTTGTAGACATAGGAATGCAGATTCCAGGACTTGGGTTTTGGGCACTGTTTCTGCTTTGTGATCCGCACGAAATAGTCATCTGAGAATCGGGGTTGACGCCTGTAGTCAAATTATATATATATATATATATATATATATATATATATATATATATATATATATATATATATATATATATATAACACTGGGTTCCGTAATCTTTGAGACATGATTAAGATATGATTATGAGGAAGACAAAATGTATATGCTCATAACATTTAAACTTGGAATCTTACGAATAAAGCGTACTTATTCTCATCTTTTTTACCATGGAAAGAACACCAACACTTTTGTTTACTTATGATACTAGTTATTAAGGTGACTTCCTTATTAGTCTTCCTATTACTGTATTGTACATGACTACATGTCTCCAATATGTATCCAAAACATGGAGCTTGGTCACAATCAAATATTTATCCATTTATCTGCTTCTTAGTCATTTTCATTATGGAGAATTCTTTCTTGCAGTAATACCAGTATGCGACTACCTACTCCACTCCTTAAGCACTGTCTTGACCGTTGTCTTACTTTTTTTAAAAATTACTGATGGCATTCCACAAATATGGACAGAAGATGCAACAGTCTCAAGGTTATATGGCTTTTGACATAATACTTTTTTATGCGTGGAAAGGAATAAGATTTTATACAATGGATACTATAAGCTGGGTTGGTAAACGAATGCATTCATGGGACATTGTTGAATTGAAAAAAAGATAGAAAGAAAGAAAGCACGAAAGAAACAAACAAGAATGCCCTCTTCCCCTTATTTACTTTTAATAATTGTGGCAAGGGAATGAAAAAGGTCAGACATAACCTGGTATGCATTAGGACTGAAAGATAGGTTTATTGTTAACATGCATTGATTACAACATCTGGCTAGTTTCAATAAGATACAACTATTCTGTAAACAGAAAAGTGTCTTCTTTGAACGAACCTGAATACAAATTAAGTCCTTAGTAACAAAAAAATTATGCTTATGGGGAGTTAAAGGAATATACTAAAAGCAAGCTCGGTGAGTTTCACATGAAAATATTTTAGGTGACGAAAAAAAAGCTAATGCCTATCAATATATATATATATATATATATATATATATATATATATATATATATATATATATATATATATATATATATAGCTAGAGAGACAGAGACAGAGACAGAGAGGGAGGGGGACTTGTGCTTGTGTGTGTATATATATATATATATATATATATATATATATATATATATATATATATATATATATATATATATATATATATATATATATATATATGGAATATGTTCTTCGGAATTGAGAGCGTATTATAGGGACATCATTTTTTGTGTATTTTTATTTAAGATAAAGTTAACAAACAAGATAATTATATTGATAAAGTGATTGATTACTCCATGAAATTGAAATACATAGAAACATTGACCTTTGAACTTGAACCAAAATCTCCAATCCTGATTGGATGCTACACTGCTGTTCACTTTGACCTTGATGAAGTGGGAGGAGCTTGTGTACACGTCACTTATATTGTAATTATTATTAGATTTGCAAGATATTTCTTTCTTGTACATGCCATCCTCAATAGTCATTTGCTGTCCACAGACTGGCGACACCTGTAGGAAAAACAACACAAAGTCAGCAAGTTATGTATATATAACGAATAAATACACCAGGCAACTAATATTGTACTATTTTTAATAATAATAATAATAATAATAATAATAATAATAATAATAATAATAATAATAAATATTATTGTTATTATTATTATTAAATGTTGTTGCTGTTGTTGTTGTAATTATTATTATTATTATTATTATTATTATTATTATTATTATTATTATTATTATTATTATTATTAGTTTTACCTAATTGTAAGAGACATTGCTAAATAGGAATTACTAAATATTATCATCAATATATTCTATAAAAAAACGTTTCATAAATGCTAATTACCAATTCTGAACTTCCTGTCAGTATGTCTTACATATGTTACTTTAAAAGGATAGTTTGGACTATATTTTAGAGAACAAATAACCATATAAAAATATAAAATATAATGAAAAGGAAATATTTTGTACAGTGATACCTCAATAAACATTAGGAACATGGCAGTCACCACGATACTAGTGTTACAGGAAGCTTCCACGGAGCATGCCACTGTACCTCCAGGAGGAAGAGTATTCCCATTAGGATAGTTAGGATTCATAACGTGAACCTCATCATTAGTTGTTGTTTTATTGTCCGTCCCATTAACTGTATCTGAACCTGATGGAAATTGAAATGGTAAAAAGGTTCAGACTTGGACAGACGTTAAGAGCAGTTAACTAATTTAACAAAACTTGATCGAAATATTAAAAAGTATATCTAATACTGTGGTTTTACCTGCAGCACTGAAAAGAAGATACAACTAAAGTAAAACGTCTTCCGACAACCGATGCCTGATGCACTGGTTGTCGGAAACGCACTATAGTCTGTATCAAAATGTTACCGTCACTTACTAACTAAATAGTTGTGATTAGACCCGTCAACCTAGGTTTAGAAAAGTGGAATTAATAGCTGATTGCAAAATTCTCATCCTTATCAATTTAATAAGTCAACTGTTATGTATGATGTTTATATACTATTCAAAATATTTTAGGAAATTATAAATGTTTCTTGACTTTAATATTTGCTCAGATCTTAATGTTATCTAAAATACTTACATGTTTGGCTATTATCCTTGAATTAGGTTGTTAACTAAGTATTTGAGTTCAAGGACGGTTTTGGTAAACAATTTATTGATTCAATTTGAGGTCAGAGTTGATTTTGTTTACAGATTAAACTAGGATTTCCTTTAGAATTAGGCGTTAAAAGTCACATACACCATATAATTTTTCAGAACATTCTGTCATGTGACCTATCTTTATATATACCATGTTTAGTTGTCAGTTTTCAGTTTCGACCTTAACATCAGTCTTTAAAGAGTCATTACAGTTGTGAAAAAAATCATTCCAAATTCAGAAAGAGGGATTATTTAAAGTATTCATTGGATTATAGTGCTCATAGACTTTTGGATTTGGGATTTTGAATTGATGATTTGGGGATTGATATGAACTTATTCAAAGATATTCTGGAGTACTTCATTTTGGCACATCAGCACATTAAATAATACTGGTGCATCGGAATATTAAAGACCATTGGCACATCAGCAAATTCAAGGATACTGAAATTCATTCGGAACATTCTATATTTAGGACTTGTGATTAGGACACTTAGGATTATTGGATTATTTGGATTTTAATTCACGTTACTGTGTCTTTTGATTTTCATTTTAATTATCTAGAAATAAATTGCTTCTTGATTTTTACTTGATTTGTTGCTTTCACTTTCTTTCGTTACATTTTTCTTAGACCATAGAGTCGTAACACAACATAAAAAGAAAGATATTGGAGCATACTCTTCACAGTGTGTTACCTCCCTTTGGCATGATAAGACCACTGCAGCAATTCTGTACATTTGGTGGTAAAATGTCATCTGGAGAAAACCGTACTCATTGGTAACTTTATGACACCTAATTTACATTGTATTTACTGTGGTCTTGCTCTTGTGTGTCCTTGTGCATAATCTGAAGATTGTGTACAACATGCCAGAGAAAACCCCCTAGTATTATTGACTTTCAGTGATGGAACACAAGGCCGATGACGTCATAAGGTTGCACGTGAGCAGACGCCATCGTTAACCACTGACGTCACAATGTAACACGTCTGAGCCGCCAGATTTAGTCTACAATCGCAATGTTTTCTGCCTTTTCCGTCGCTTGCTAGAAAAAAAAAAACAAACAAACTCGGATGTAAAGAGTGGCAAGTCTGAACTGCCCTCAAGCCCGTGGTTACTCTTACGTCACAATAACTGGGTCGACGTCATAAAGACGCGTTATCAATAATAGTAATGTAAGCAGGATTTTGAGGCTTTTGAAACTGAATTATTTATTAATTTGTTTCATAAAAAATGTTGCAAGATAATATCAAAAATTACAAGTACAGGCATTTCATTATGGCTGAAACGTCTTCGAATGTTATTTTCAGCACCTATCTTTATTTCGCTGGTGCGCGGCCTAAATTGGCACCTATCTTTTTTTCAATTGTGCGCGGCCTAAATTGGCAATCTAATATCAAAGAACGATAAAAAGTAAAATCGGTGTCTCCCAATTATTTAGTAAGTAACGTCATTTGCACATCAGTAACGCCATTCCCATAATGTCTAGTTACTTCCCCCTGCACTGCAGTGATTGGTTGGTAGCTTCACACTGGCGCGGCACACCAGTGGAAAAAAATGGTACGGAGACACGTACGTTCACTAAGATGAAGAATGAAAGTCATCTGCGGTCGAACGAAAACCGGAAGTGTGAAGCAGTTGTCAGCGAAATCCTCTATTCTTCGCACATCAAATCGGATATTCGTCCACCAAACAATTACCAATTTGGGAATTATCACTACGATTACCTATGAGTCTCCATTCGGAACATCCTCGTCTCTTTCCGATCCGAGTCGCAAAACTTCGACTCCGGCTAGATGTACGAATAACCGATTTTTGTAAAATGGTACGTGTTAAAAATAACACTCGACCACATTTCAACAATCAACCTCGATTTTAATTTGTGATGTTAATCCTGAAAATTTATAATGCATAATTGAAGAAATCGTTCAGTTTCAATCCCCTGAAACTATTTCTTACGTTGCTGTTAGTGATGACACGTCATCTAGTCATTGTGACGTCAATGAAGTTATTATGACGTAATAACAACCATGGGCTTGAAGGCAGTTCAAAATGACCATTATTTACATCAGAGGTTTTTTTTCTTGCATGCGACGGAAAAGGATAAGGACGTTCCGATTGCCGAGTCTCTTTCAGGGAGTCGAAGATATTCGACTCGCATTGGAAAGAGACGATTATGTTCCGGTTGATCTAGTCTGGTTCCTTTATTCGTGTCTTGATTGGATTTCAGTGCGTGTATAGGGAATGACAGTAGGAACCAATCAAGCTTCTCGTGTACAATCCGCGGAGACAATACACTAAGGCTTTGATGAACCATGTAGTGAAAGCATCGTTACGACAGCAATATATTCTGAAAGAGTTTGAGCTGCGAGGAGCGTGATATTAGAGTATCGTTATCGGCTACGGTTACTCCTTCAACCAGATTACATTAACCCAACACAGTTCGAACGAATCCCTGTTGCCAGCAATGTCTGGATAATTTGCCTAATACAATAATTTTTTTCGGCTATTTCTGAGGAATTCAAGCTGACTGTAAAAAAATTCATCCTCATCGATTTAATCAGTCAACATAAAAAAGAGTTATTAGAGTATCGTAATTGGTCACCGTTACACCTTAAACCAGACAATACTAGCTCAACAGTGTTCGAACGAATCCCTTTTGCCGCCAGTGTCTGGATACTTTGCTTGCTGTATACAGTCATTGTTCTTGGCATTTTGCCTACTGCTTTATGCAATATTGACATGCAGAAGGGCCAAGTTTCCTTCCAAATGATTTGATGGCGTTACTTCTAGAACTTCTGAGGAAGATCTTACGTCCTTTATTCTCTCTTCACTGATATTGTAAATCCAACCCGCCATATGCTTATTAATTTGAATTGATGATTTTTCTCTGTTTATCTTTTCAGGTCCACTGACGATAAATGATGATAAAGGAAATCCATATTTATATCCTAAATGAACCTTAATATACCACTTTAATTTTACTGCTTGAGAATTTTAATGCAGGATGAATGAAAAGACGCGATTAAACCGAATGTTAAATCACCTACCTGAAACACGACTCTAGCCTTTATAATCAGTTCGTATAGAGTTAGAACTTATTTGGCTTGGTTTGGTGTTTTACGGCACAGCAAAACAAGTAGGTTATTTAGAGCAGAAGCAATTGAGTAATCTTCGTTGGCGAAGGACACACCACGTTAGACGACCCGGCTGATCGGATGGATGGAGTAAAACCCGCACTCGTTACGTTGCGAGTCCGGTATGCTAAGATTGAGCTACCGCGGCTCCTCAACATATGGTAGCACAACTGATGTAAAATAAATAAATTAATCCAAAATGGCCAAAATAGTTGTTTAAAATGCAATAACAGAAGCTTAAATGTGTAAGCTAATGATGCCAAATCTGATAATTATATACTGAATCTGCTTTTATATAAATTTACGATTACGGTACACGTTATATAGCAGAAAATCAGCGTTTTTACAAAGTAATTATGCTATTGATAATCTATTGAAAAAGTTAACATTGCGTTCCTTTTAAAAATAAAAAGATGTGGAATCAGTGTAATCGACTACTGGAAGCCTACAGTTATGTTTATTCATCACAACACAATCCTGTGCAGGAGAAATAATGCTACCACGAGCATTAAACTAGCAAGTGACGTTCTGGTTCTATACCTCGCGTGCCGTGATATGTGTTCTCTCTGTGGCGTTTATTCTACATATGACCTATGCTAACGCGTTATGACGTAAAGGTTTACTATTGCAACCCCGAGCTCAGTGTCCTGTGGTGCAATTGCGAGTGGCCATCGTCATTTCGGTTCCGAAATGCATTGTTTTCGTTTCCCTAGAGTTCATTAAAAACGTCAAATAAACTGAACCGTCAGATAACCGCAGGTTTAATTTAAATTTATAGCCATGCAGATGTTCCATTTAATGTTATCTTTTTACGATGATTCGGATAAACGTATATCGGATGAATCATAAATGATTTTGTTTTCAAGGGAAATAATGACTATGGTCCCAGTACATCACAATCCAAATTGAAAACACCTTGAAACTAATTATATTTCGGTGTGAATACAGTGTGAAGTCAATCATTTGGAGCCATCTGAAAACAAGGCTCTATCAATAAACATGTTGTCCGCATCCATGGTAGTAATATTTACTGTAAATTGTGTACGTCTGAAAAGATGCTTTATGTATTCAGATGATTAGCACCTCTATGTGTAAGTTTTACTGTAAATATACATAGAATATATATACATATGGTCATAGGTTAATTGTTAGCGGTCCATTAGAATAATATCTGTTATGTGTTAGTTGATTGACAGACGCCACCCTCGGTCGATTGAATAATTCAGTGGCAGATCCAAAAGAGGGAAGTGGCTCAGTCGAACCCCCTCCTCCGACTAAAATAGTCCATTTTTCAATAACAGAGAAAGTTGGTCATTTCAAATAAAACAAACCACTTCCCTCTCAAAATCGAAATTCTTTTGGTAAAATGCTTGATATCATCTGTTGCAATTTTAACATTGTTGTCGATGTGCCAATACATTTCTCGCTACACCCACTTTTTCTATACACTAAAGGACAAAGTTACGACTTACTTTGGATACATTTGTATTCCATTCTCATGTAGTTGGTGTTATTCAAATATTCGGGAGTTTTGCAGGGAGTACCCATCCACGCAATTGGAATACCGGTGCATTTCTGTCGACCATTGCATGATAAATAGTGTGCCAGGCCATCACCAAGATATCTGAAAAGAAAAAAAAGAGAGAACCCCCCTCCAGATGTTGTTAATAATAATAATAATAATAATAATAATAATAATAATAATAATAATAATAATAATAATAATTTCGATCTGGTTTTCTAGAATGCAGGCCGTTTTGTGACACTTCTTCAACATTATATTTCGTAGTCACGTGATAAAACTTTCAGATACTCTCTGGGATGGTAGTGAAGCAAAGACATTAGAGAAGATGTATATCTTTTACAAAAAAAGTAAATGACAAATATTGATCTATATACCTTGACAAAATATGTCATTACATCCTAGAAGAAGAGTCAGATAATTTATATTAATAAGTAATTTTATATTAGCTTGATAACTAATTTTTGTAACGAA
The DNA here is from genome assembly GCA_029931535.1 of Margaritifera margaritifera. Taxonomy (NCBI): domain Eukaryota; kingdom Metazoa; phylum Mollusca; class Bivalvia; order Unionida; family Margaritiferidae; genus Margaritifera; species Margaritifera margaritifera. Next base: position 1,574,547 of record JAQPZY010001539.1, on the reverse strand, counting down.
GTATGATCCGCAGGAATTTGGCACTCAGCAATGCCTAAAGAATGTTGATGCACTACACAAAAGCTCGTATGAGTGTGTATTATGTGGTTGTACTCTTGGAGGTTCCTTTATAAATTTTTAGATTTACGACCTTTTTAAGCAATTAAACAGGAGACATTATTTCACGGCAATTCGTGAGAAATTCCGCAGAATGCAATGCAGCGCTGATAATGATGTGTACTTTGTAATTTATCAAATTTTTATCATTGAATAATTTTCAGTATCAGGCACCAAGACAATTTTGAATATTCTGGACCCACCGATTGTATGATTTTGCATCATAATAAGAATAAAGATTATTGTTGTTCCTGACGTTTGGTAAAATAGAAGAAATACATTATATTATTGATTTACTGCTTATACAACTAATTAATTATATTGACGAAATTAAGTCAGATACACCATGATCTCCGTGCGGACTGGGGTGCCATCGACGGAGATTGGATGTGGGATCAGTCCTATCATAACATAATTCTACCAAATCTTGTCTTTTTTCTTGTTTACGTTTAGTGTGTATTTAGCTATGGTGAGTATTATATATATATATATATATATATATATATATATATATATATATATATATATATATATTAGTAGCCATAGGCAGGAGTAGGTAGGTCAGTAACATATTCGATCCACTTGCTGATAACTTTGTTTTTAAGGCATTCTTGATCCTTTCCCGAGTTATTCTTAATACATGACTAAACTGTTTTGTGTTGCAATTTTGGGGATTTCTTTTTTTTTAAATATATTCAGAAACAGGAAGCAATGCCAAGATTTGTAAGTATCGTGCTCTTAGTTTAAGAAATATACACAGCATGGCGGTAAATCATTATATATAGTATTACAAATCACAAATAACTGATAGCTGCTGTCAGAATATTCCATTATTTATATTACTTTAAGACATAAGTGAGTCATATCGTCTGAGAGAGAGAGAGAGAGAGAGAAAGAGAGAGAGAGGGAGAGAGAGAGGAGGAGGAGGAGGAGGAGGAGGAGGGGGCGCTTCAACCTGAAGAATTAAAAGACGTATGCCGTATTTGTATTCTGCTATGAACTTGTTTAAGTTTGATTCAGTGCATTTTGATATGCACACCATCGTTTCTAAAAATTATCTAATGTACATTGAATATTTGCATCATATTTTTTTTTTCCCGCTAGATAATTCAATTTGAGTAATTAAACTTCAGAATATTCATATAGTGTATAATACTTGGGCTCTAAACATATAATAGTTTTTATTATGTAACGGGTACACACACACACACACACACACACACACACACACACACACACACACACACACATATATTGTGTAGCGAATAACAGCCTTTGGATTTTGTGTGCCAGGGATCTTCTAAGATAAATGCAAAATAATGACAACTAAAAGTGCAAAACTAGTTTTTAACTAGCCTAAGTACTTTCGACTCTCACTGAATCTTTGTCAAAGGCAAAATTACAATACAGAGACAAACAACCACACAAAAAGTAAACGTTGAATTTACAAAACTTTACAAGATTATGAATTTAATAGAAATATTATTTCAAAATTGTTGATGTCGCGCCTTATTGGTTTGAACTCTAATGATAAAATGGCAGCCTTGCTGTTATTGATCAATAAAAGTAGGAACAAGAGTACCAGCTGTTTCTTAAAATAAGGATGTAGCCGTTGATTATATCCCGGATAATTCATTTGCACTTTATTAACAATAATCACAACAGTAATACTAATACCAACAAGAATTACAAACAAGTAGTAATTATAGGTAAGTGAATGATAAATGAAATAAATGAATAAATGTTTTAATTGAAAAATATGGGCTCTAAACAGATAATGATTTTGATTATGTAACGGGTACCCACATGAAAGTAAATTAAAATCAAATCATTATCTGTTTAAAGCCCCCCGATATATAATAAGATATTGCTTAACATACAGTATGAATACATTTTAAACATCATCTGCTATTTTTGTGTCTGTAATACCCAATTTTACACTCTTTTCTAAAGAAAAAAAAAATGTCTGCGTGATTATAAATACTTTTAATTCCGCGTAAAAGTTCGTTTCAAAAGTTAAATTATTTTTCACATTCCCAAAATATGTGAACAAAAAATAAATGGTATCTGATAATTCAATTTTATTCAACAATTTATATGTGGGAAGGATATAATGCAAAACTCTTACTTGCAACCACATTAGCTTTGAATATCGTGTAGCCTCAATTGGAAGAGTGTACAACTTTTTCCATTCCGAATCCTACATAATGTCAAACTCTGTATCCCACCAAATTCTAAAAGAGATTTCTATCTCACACTATGATAATTATTTGTAGATGGTTCAACATCCTTTGTTATCTTGTAATAAGATATGCAAAATTGGACCTATAATAGGTTGTTGTAACTTTGACTGAATTCTGAAGTCCATTTTACTGGTATAAACTCTAATAGATTTTAAATTGCTAGTATGGTTCAAAACTTAATCTGAAAATAAAAATTATTTACAAAACTATTAAAATGCATCCATTTTCCCTTTTCAACAACAAAATCACGTATCAATGTAACAGTTTTTATATTTAGAGTTATGTCATATCGGACGGTGTAACAAATAATTTTCATTAGAAATATCAAACTTTTTATACAGCTCTATAAAAGATTCAATGACATCACGCCATAAAAAAGCGTTTAATTTTGGCATAAGACGTTTAACATGACCGATACGTAACAATATTCAAAATTTTTTCGGCGCTGTCAGATTTAATAATTTATTCCATTTTGTATCACACGACAAATATTTCCCTTACCAATGTCAATTTCAAGCATTTTATAAATGATGTATTGTGACCATTTTGATACCGTGAACAACATAGTTTTCACACTTTTCTATCTTGTTTTTGTTACCACTCAACACGAGATACAGCGCTTGCACCTTCCTCATTAGATACGTGATTTTCGAATACGGCTAACTTAAATTGCCACATGTTCAAAATTTCTTTAATTTTTATAAAGTTATAAAATTATCATGTGTGACTATATATATATATATATATATATATATATATATATATATATATATATATATATACACACATGCACATATAAACTGACGGAGACCACTTCTGTGCCTTCTGAGGCCTGACAGAAATTTCACCAACAAAAAAGTTAAGTTTAGGCTTCAGACATTTGATTGGTTCTTTTTAAGTCAGAGTTAAATTTCAGCCAATCAGGCCTGGAAATCAAAAAACTTTCTGAGCTTCTCAATATATATATATATGAGAATTGTATGATCTCAAGTCCAGATCGCTAGATTCTAGTCAACTGCTTAAGTTTAAACTAAAAAGTTTTGGCAAAATCCAAACCAGGATATAAAAGCACTTACAAAGTCATAGCAAATAAGGCTATAATAAAATTAACAAAGATTATTCAAACATTATTCACATAAATAGCTAGTTTATGCAATAATTCACGGTGTGCAGTGTATTAACATGAGAACAAGGTAAGAGTTTGAGAGCTGAAGTCCATAAATTATATACAATATATATGTAGAGTTTTTAAAATAAAAAATTCGTACTCGATTAGCACGTGCAATTCCAATGTTTGAGAACGGCTATAATAATAATAATAATAATAATAAAAAACGCACGTATCAAAACTGGTAACACCGGCCTGATCATATGAGAGTATCTCGTCACCTTTGATGTCCATAAATTATGTTAAAAAGGTACCATCAGGAATTTCACTTACATGTCACCACAATCACTGTAGTTATATCTGCAGCAACTGCGGCTGGGAAGAGGAGTTTGGCTGGTTTCCTCCTGCGGACATTTCGTGTCTCGGCGTTTTGCAAAAGCTTTCAGACTAATGATAGAAATCACTTGACCTTCATCACAGCTTGCTGTCAGAAAATTGACGTACAGGGAGCCGTAGCACTCTTCAAAGATCCTGATAGGTAATGACTGAGCGACTGAAACTGAAATTTAAAACAAGTTTTTAAATATTATAAATTTTCTACTATTATACAGAGAAGCCTGTCTGTAAAGGAAATCCAAGGAACCACAAGATTTTGTCCTTTGTGGGTAGTTGTACTTTATTAGGAGGTTAAATATCTTAGTGAAATGAAAATAAAGACCCATTCATGCTGTCCTTTGTGAATATGTGTCATTTATATTAAGGTGTCCGCTATGTCAGGTTTTACTTTGCTTTGTCTTGCAGTGTAGCAGCAGTTAAATATATTTAGTTTTTATTCGTGAACTATTAAATGATCCATTTAAGTTATTCCTTACATCTTTAAATTCAAAAAATTTTTTGTTGCGTGCACTTGTTTTCCGAGATGAATGAATGAATTTTGAATTAGAGACGTGTGCGGCCATTCGGCCATGTACGTTTATTTACCCCCACAGCTTGCAAAGCACGATGTGGGGGGTTAACGTGTGCTCAATGCACACTATTTATTTGTGGTGTAATGTGTTGCTAATGTGTTGCGAAGCGTGACGGAGAACTGGAAAGCCATAAACGTACATGATCAAATTCTGCCCAGTTAGCTAAGTCGGGCTGTATCTCTCTCTCTCTCTCTCTCTCTCTCTCTCTCTCTCTCTCTCTCTCTCTCTCTCTCTCTCTCTCTATCTATATATATATATATATATATATATATATATATATATATATATATATATATATATATACATATATACACAAATAAGTACATATATTCAAATACCCGTACACACATACATACAAACATACATTCAAGCATATACATAAATACAAAAATGTACGTAGCTGTACATACACAGGTATTTAGAGACATATAAACATATTAGTTAATACAGTTTAACCTCCCTGCACCAGACATTGCTGGCACAATATGGGTTGTTAGGATCCAGGTACTGTATCTATGTCGAAACAGACTAACAGGTGGGCCAATAGGGGAAGCATCATGGTATATATAAATGTATACTTAACTTAATAATGAATCCAAACGTATCAATACATGCCTTACTATGGATAGAATGGTAAATAGAGATGAAATAATATTCAGGTTTTAAAAAAAAAACTTTTTTGTAAAGTTGCCATTTTGTATAAACATTTTCCCATGTGCAGTTGGTGTTTGCAGAATACTTTTCTGAGAGAAAGTGTAATTTCAGTTCTTTCTTAAAATGAGTTATTTGATAATTCGTTATTAAATCTACAGTTATAACTATATCGTTTAAATGTGATATAAATAAGTGATTCATATCATTAGCTATTTTTAAACAACTATTATGATAAGCAGAAATTCTCTCTTTGATACATACAATTTGTATACATGATTGCATTCACTCTTTATCCACTCTATAATCTGGTCAAGATTGGGTCTGTCTTTGGACACTCCCATAAAAGATGTGATAAAACGTCAACAGAGTTTTGCAAAGAGCGCACACATTATTTAAAATTTTTCAAATTTTTTTTTTTTTTTTTTTTTTTTTGTAGAAAATTATTTATTGTCTAAGTTCTGCGTCAAATCTTAGTTTGAAACCATTCAAATCTAGAACATCTGGTTACCTTGTGAGGCAAGGAAAAAACTTATTCCATTCATTTTTATTTAAATTGTCAAATTCTGTATTCGATTTTTGCAATTAAGGCTGGCTCCTGATTATCGCAAATGAGTGTTTTGTAACTTCTTTTACAGCCCTTTTTATCCATCTTTATAAGTAAAATAGAGAGGTGCATCAATGGGTATTGTATATTAGAATGGATACTGACATCAACTTGACTTATGTATATTTTTATGGCACCTAAAAGCCCCTGAAATTCTAGGAAAAATGTCCATAGAATCCAAATGTTTTTATGAAACCTATCAAGATTGATCCACGAACCATCTTTATTTTACAAAGTCATTTATATAGAAGATATATTTTTTCAATCCAGCGTTTGTACATTACATTAGAATTTCCAATTATGATATTAGGACTCATCTATATTAACATGTTATACAATTTTATATAAGCTGAAAATATATCTATCCAAAGCTTATTCAGGCATTTGTTGACTCTTGTAAGAAGCTCTTTTCCAAATATGAAATTATTTTCTATGTTTGGGAGAAGGGCAAGTAAAATGTTTTTCCATTTTGACTCAAGAGTAATTGTTTTTCGGATCCAATATATAATCCACAAACATAATGATATCAACCATTTTAAGACCACCCTCATGATAGTCTTGAATAATGACTTCTCTTTTAATTTTGTCTCTTGCCCCACTCCTAACAAGCTTACAAAAAAGAGAGTCTAGTTCTTCGAGCACACTATGAGGGGGATTTAGTAAACTCGTTAGTAGATGAGAAAGATTTGATAGTGCCAAACTTTTAATAACTGTAATTTTATCAAAAGGGGTTAGTGATCTTTTGGACCACTACAGAAGTAAATTTTCGATTTTCCCTGATTTTGTTATCATAGTTTAATTTAACCACATTGTTTCGCTCTGTGGAAAATTGTATACCAAGGTAAATAAATTCAGATGAATCCCAATCTAAATGGTATTCTGAGCAATATTTAATATTACTACCTGTTCTACTTCCAATCCAGACTGCTTTTGTTTTTTCAATATTCATACTAAGGTTTGAAAATTTAGAGTATTGATACATGAGATCCAGTGCTGATTTCAGGATCAGTCTCCCGCCTCGTACCCTGTAACCACGCAGGATGTTAACGTTTCCGATTCCATGTGGATCATCCAATTCGATACGAAACGTGCTTCTTCCTTTGCGTCCCGAAAGCTGCGATACCAGCCCACGTGAAAGCCTTTGGAAATAGGCGCATGGTGCGGCGCTACCAAGGTCAAACAAGTCTTTGGGCGGGTCAGGTTCGATGGCGCTAAGACAAACAAGTTCCTTTTATTTTTATTTTGTTGCTGCTCGCGCTAGCGCTTGTGCAAGCGCCTTCGCCTCTGCTTTCAGCTCCTTTGCATCAATTTTTGCAATCTCTGCATGAGCCGTCCGCTATCGACTCTCCCTTTTGTAGCCGCAGCGCTTCGCGGCTCCTGGGGTGAGGGGGTTGGATCCTCGTAAGTGCTTCATACTCTCTGCTTATTGCCCTCGCCTTATTGGCATGTGCCATGTCTAGTCAATGGGTATACCATACGTCTATAATTTTCGAAATAAAAATTAATTACCCGTGTAATGTTACCACTTGATATCAACCAGGCGCTGAAATTCCTCGTAAGTAATATTTTGCTTTTCCATTTTCAGTGTAAATCCTTGATTGCACGGTTTCACCACTACAGCACACACAGCGAACGTACTTTGCCTTCACTCATATTCCACACCCAATACAAGCATACATGCCTCTTCCTCTGCGAATCTTCTGTGCGTGAACTTTACAAAAGTTGTTTATACAGCTTTTTCCCTGTTTCCCAGTAGTATCCAAGTGCACGTATTGGTACCACTAGGCGTTTTAGTATATCTTAGCACTTTATTTTAAACTTTTTTTGTTAACAAAATATAATATTAAAAATCGCACTTTTCGCCGCCCCATTTGTGAACCGGGTGGACCACACTAACTTTTGCGGCAGTCCACAGTTTTAACTATTTGTTTGACGAAACTCGTGGTGATTCCCCCCTCCCCCCATCCCAGCTATCTCCCCCACCCCCGTGATTGAGATACGCAACTTTTTGTGCATGCGGCGAGGGCGGGAGTAAAAAAAGATATGCATACTTTTCCATCAACCGCCAATTTAAGCGTTTGTTTGGCGGATCTCGTTGTACGATCACTCCTTCACCCCTCCCATCTGCTTAACACCCGAATCTTCTGTTTTAGGTGTTGGTTTTTAGTCTGGTGTCCAAAAACCTCTCCTCTAAGTTTTTCAACTTCTTTGCTGACTTCATCAACTTTCTTAAGGATATCTTCTGTAATCTTTACTAAAACCTTGTCCAGGGTAGACTTGATAACACATTCCGTTATTTGAAATTTGTGTATGCTGTCTATATAGTCCCCAAAAGCCATTTTGTCCCCAGATTTGCAGTTAGTTTATCTAGTTTGTTTTCAATAAACTGCATTCTGTTCGTATCCAGTTCTAATACTTCGTCATCTTGCGATTGCAACTATCGTCGTATGAACTGACGAATTGTAGGTTGGTGGTGGTGCGGAGTGGAAACGCCACCCTCCGTCATACGAAACAATGTCTTTCCTGCATCTTCACAAACTCTAGGCGGGCCAGTATCCTTGCTCACTTCTTTGTCTTTGTCCTGTTTGTTTCAGGTATTTCATGTTTTTCCTCCCCGGCCTGGCATGTTAAAAATATCCTATGGTACAATTCAACAAAAAAGAACGAAACTGAACTTTCTGCTATGTGAATTAACAGCATTATCTGCACTAGTTGCACGGACAGGTATCCCTACCAGTGTTCTAATTTGCACCGGCCACATTGTATGTTGACTTACTTGTGCATATTTCAGGTATCCTAAAATACACTTTAATACATATAAAAACGTTCATCTCGGAAAGCCAAACACACTTAAAGAGCTTTCACATCCAGAGAAGAGCAGCGAAACACCCAAAACCCATGAATTTACCGATTGTTTACAAGAGCATATTTCGGGCTTACCGTCTGGCATAGCTGACCTTTGATCGCCCAATAAAACAGGTTTGTTACATGCAGTTCCTTTACCTTCAAATTAACGCTCAGTATATACTGAAGAATTCATGAAGATTCGATGAGAAATGCTGAAGTTATGAAGATTTAAATTTGTAGTAATTTCTTTACAAAGATATGTTAAAATCTTTAGAAGAAAGTGCTCCCTTTCAAAAAACAAATAGTGTTCTGTAGTGGTTGAAAATGCACAAGCGAAGGATTTTATTTAGAAGTTTTACTTCCGACTCGAGGAATGTGCAAGAAAGAAGTCTTTTCTTTTTAAAATCTGTTATTTTCCCCTTTCAATTCAAAAAATGATTTGCGTATTTATTTTCTGAACGAAAGGAAATAGTGTTTGTTATTTTTTGTGCTTCTTTTATGCGAGAATGTCACTGTTTACACAGAGATATCTTTTATTGGTTGGAAAATAATTTCTTTGTGAAAAAAAACTCGGTTCTACGCAAACAATGTCATTTTCATCTTGGATAACTCTTTTCGTAGAATAAAGCAATATCTATCCCAAAACTATCAACCTGTCTTTGACGAGAAAACACTTTCTTCGTGCATGATATCTTTCTCTTCTTGTAGAAACTAAATCTGACGTTTTTCGCGGGAGAGCACTTTTTATAGCATTTCTTTTGAAGGCAGCACACAAGTGAATTCGTCAAAAAAGTCACTTTTTCGATTACAATAACTTCTTCTGTCGTTCAACTAAATATGAATACCTACTTCCTAACAAAGAAAGCGACAATCTCCGTTAATGAAGCCAGATCATTATGAAAAAAGAAATATTTAAATCACCCCCCCCACACACACACACACAAAAAGAAGTAAGCAAAACTAAAATTTGGAGGGGTACGGTAAATTAAAAAACTTTTTGTGTGCATGGGTTGTGTCTACGCTTCATATTTGAAATGTTGTAAGGTATCTGCTATGGCCCATGTGTTGACACTACTTAGAGACATAATGTGACTGTTATGCGCTATGATCAAAATAGCAACATACATACAGACAGGCAGACAGACATATAGTCATGACAATACATGCAAACAGACAAACAAGACGGTCAGATATATATATATATATATATATATATATATATATATATATATATATATATATATATATATATATATATGCATTCTCATTTGTTATCATACTTTCTTCTGTTCTTCCTTCTTTCCTTTTCGTCTTTCTTTCTTACTTTTCTTCTTTCTTTCATTCTTTCTTTTTCTTTCTTTCTTTCTTTCTTTCTTTCTCAGTTACATACTACCTTAATCGCTTACTAATTTACTTCCTCCATCAAACAGCGCCATTGACCAATGAGCGATCTTGCGGTAGCTTTTTTTCGCTCTTAGGTCTTTATCGCATTTTAAAGTACAATGGTTTCAAAATTTCTTTAAAATTCTTATCGCCATATATCGCAAAGTTTGTTAGTCACATGCAGTGGGGCACTTCAGTACATATCTCGAGATGGGAAATAGGGCACACACACACACACACACACACATATAATATTATTTCACGGATTAATGTTGCTGATATTTAAATATTATGTATCAATGACTATCTTATATCGAAATTTATACATGTACATATATTTATTTTAAATTAATAGCTGTGCTCTAACTCAATGATTAGTACCCTCAATCAAATATTGCACGTGTTGAATGCTGAGTACTTCATTTGAAAATGGTACTCCGTGTGTAATAAGAGTGGATCTATCAGCTGCTACCTGTAGGAATGGAATACACTTAATACAAGTGAGGGGATGGGAGTCAAAACGGGGGGAGACGGGAGAGGCACTGAGGAGGTCGGTGGTAGATGATAGCATGGATAGAAGGAATACGTCCGTTGGTGAAAAAGTGAGAATCTGCAATTCTATGTATTTATGTATGTATGTATGTATGTATGTATGTATGTATGTATGTATGTATGTATGTATGTATGTATGTATGTATGTATGTATGTATGTATGTATGTATGTATGTATGTATGTGTGTGTGTGTATGTATGTATGCATGTATGTATGTATGTATGTATGTATGTATGTATGTATGTATGTATGTATGTATGTATGTATGTATGTATGTATGTATGCATGTATGTATTAGGTTTAACAGCAAATCAGCACAATCGTGGCTATATAATATCACGTATGTTTACGCACCCCAAGATAACATACAAACCAAAGTTACAGGTTAAAATGGTAAAATCCTCAAAAAACAAAGTCACATTTTTTATTTAACCCGCACTCTTTTAAAAAGTCCAAGAACTTCTCAACTGGAACATCATCACATGATGCATTCCATAGTAGAACGGTTGTCTCCCTTAATTACCTCTCTCTATTTAGACAGGTAACAGGGTGCATTAGGTCAATTTAATATTTCTGAGTTTGTAAAGGAGGGGGATGGGGTTTACGATTCTTAGAATAATACAGATTTACAGAACATACACTAATTTTGGCTTGTGTTCAAAACTGACTCAGGTTGTTGACAACCTAAATGCTTCATAACAATGCATGCTATTGTAATGCAATCAACACTTTACATTGAGCAGAAGAAGTATTAAATCACAAATCGACTCCAGATAATACAAATTTGAAATGTAAATTTTTTTTTACGTCCTGATAGATTGGATAAACTTTACTAACAAATATCAACACATCATAACCCAAAATTTATCTGATTAAATATTTACGTAACAGTCTGCAATAGCATTCACACGTGAGGGGTGGAGGGTAGATTTGACACATATGAATTAATTTGTGTGGAACTTTTTGTTAAAAAATGAGAATTTTGCAAACAAAGCGGTAGAGTTTCACCCCGGTACAGTTCACTACCGGTTTACATTATATCCAAAGTAATTAAACAAGGTAGGTAGATAGGATATATCTATCTATCTCTATCTATCCATTCGTTGATATATATGTATACCTGAGCATTTTTATAACTTCTCTCTTTTGTCTGTCGATCTAAGGTGACAACGTATGTAGGGTTAGGGTCAGGTCAGGGTTAGGTTTTGTGTATCCTATGTTTTACTTTGGAGATGTAAAAAAAAAACCTTTTCATCTAAGTTAGTTCGTTTGTTTGTTGAGAGTTCCAGTTTTTTAATGTGATTTTAAATAGCATTTCCATTAAATGCTATAAAGCCTATTCTGATTTAAATTACCCCTACAAATCTTTCAAGCTTCTCTAAATATTTATTAATTAATACGTTCTTCACTAGATTGGATATCAAGGGATCTGGAATGGTGTGTCATGACCATTGTGAAATAGCAGTCGAATAGCAGTTGATATAATGAAAAGAAATATCAGATTAGTGAGTACATACTTCTTGATTCGTTGGAGGAAAGTCACTCACTCCAAAGAGGACGATGATGAAGTAGAGAAAAAGAAGGACAGAGATACACAAGCAGACATATAGAAGTAGCGACGAGGACGTACATATAGATAAAATGAAGACTAAAACAGACAGATGGATGGCAGGCATATATACCTGAAATAGCCAAGATAAGTAAAACTCTCAGAACAATAAAACTTGGTCCCATTCTCATGTATCGAACTTTCTTGAAAGTAGCAGCAGCTGCGTGAGTTCATGAGATCTAAATCCTGCAAGATTGGAACTCCAAAAAATCGTATTCCATACAAACGGTCACAACATTCTTATGATCCCTATCAGAGATGCCGAATGGCGCTCCACCAAGTGGAATACCGTATTACAATGCGCCAACCAATATATAGATGTCTAAGTATTTCACTTCCTCTTTTCTTATAGAAAAACTATTGATCAGATTTGTCAACAAAGGTATTCGCTAATTCTTACTTGTAGGTATATAGTTTATTGTTGGTGTTGACCCAGGTTTTGGCTACCATTCACATATCCATTCATGACCGATCTGGTTTAGACTGAATAACGGAAAGATATTCAACGCTTCAAATTATTTAAAAAGATTGAACTGCAGTATAATCATTCAGTTTATTTATTGAACTGTATTGTGTATTGACATTTGGTGAGTACAGTGGAACGAGACGATCTGTATAGAATATCTGCTGATATATAATGTCGGCCTAAGAACCGCATAAAACCAGATCTGCCATTGTAATATGAGTATACACTTTTAGTTCCACATACTATTTCGAGCGAATAAAGTAGATCCTGAACTGCCGGTGCATTATTCGATTATATATATATATATATATATATATATATATATATATATATATATATATATATATATATATATATATATATATATATATATATATATATATATATATATATATATATATATTCGTAGTGGAATTCCCGTTCACAGATGGAAATTACGGGAATTGACATTTAAGAAAAAATAAATTAAATCGATTGTCACTTGATAATTAAGAAATATATTTTTTTTATTTAAAAAACCCAACTCGCGCAAACATTTTCGGGAGTAAACGTGAGCATATGTTTGCAAACTGAAAAATCTTACAAAAACTTATGATGTTCAGTATATTTCGTTGATGGAATCAACTTATCAATTTGCAAAGAGAATTGTGAATAGCCGCAATAGGTACAGAACTATATTTTGTAGCGGACACACTTGGCAGGGATGTTAACAGTTCACTCCGTCAATACACAGTTTCCTGTAGTCAATCTTAACTCCGTTGGAAATGCAAGTATGTGTATTTGTATGTGATATAAATAAAATATATGTATAGTATGTACGCTGTATCTTTGATATACCACTCGTTGTTTTAAATTTTTCATTAAAAGGAATCTCGGCAAACCTCGTTTCCTATTAATGAAAAATGTATACATCTCGTGGTATATCAATGATACAGAGTACATACTATACATATTATATATATATATATATATATATATATATATATATATATATATATATATATATATATATATATGATTAAATGATCATGGTTGGGTATTTATCGAATATCCGAAGGCCGCTCTCTCTCTCTCTCTCTCTGGACCATCGTCGCAAGATACGTGCTAAAATCCGTGAAGAAAACGAGCGTAGCGGATTTTCGCCTGTCATGCGGAGATGTCTCTGGACAATTGAATGATGGTAAAATTTACAGATAAACCGACCAACGGAAAGGGGAAAGAGAGAGATGGAGGATAAAAACAATCTTATGTTAGGTAGCAATGTTAATTAAAGCATATTAATGACTTGGATCAACTGTAATTAAATTTAAATGTTGAATTACCTCTTGTTGGCTCGTCATTTAGCTTAGTCTATATTCCACACTCGTTTTAATATTCTCGACGGTGACTGAATGGCTGCGCGTTCAGTGTTCAAGAAATTAATAATGCTGTGTTTGTAGTGCTCTACTTTCTTCACTTAAACCATCTTTCATGTTTAAATCATAAGTGTGTCTTATATTTATTTTATCAATATAAATGAAAATAGAAGCTAAAAAAAATAAATAAATAAAAGAAGCAACTTATCAATTTGCTAAGAGAATTGTGAATAGCCGCAATAGGTACAAAACTATATTTTGTAGCGGACACACTTGGCAGGGATGTTAACAGTTCACTCCGTCAATACACAGTTTCCTGTAGTCAATCTTAACTCCGTTGGAAATGCAAGTATGTGTATTTGTATGTGATATAAATAAAATATATGTATAGTATGTACGCTGTATCTTTGATATACCACTCGTTGTTTTAAATTTTTCATTAAAAGGAAACTCGGCAAACCTCGTTTCCTATTAATGAAAAATGTATACATCTCGTGGTATATCAATGATACAGAGTACATACTATACATATTATATATATATATATATATATATATATATATATATATATATATATATATATATATATACATATATATATATATATATATATATATATATATATATATATATATATATATATATATTAAAGGATTAAATGATCACGGTTGGGTATTTATCGAAGTGTAAATTTTACCTAATCAGTCACAAAGTAAATAAAGTCCGAAGGAAGAGAAATGTGCAGTTGTTAAAGGAAGAGTTCTCGCAATGTCAGCCATATGCATTGTTTTGGTTACGGAGTTTAGTGTTGGAGTGCAGGAAGGACTGTGCGATTAGAGTGTTTGAACTTCGGATTGGGGGTTTGTCGAGGGTTGCAGATTTTGATCTAAAGTCAAAGGGGGGTTGATGTTAGGGGCTGATACATAAAGAGCTTGACAACCAATAGCCATATTTTCCAAAACTGAACTGATAAGTTGTTTTTGTTCAGTGCTAGGTCTGCGGCTGTAACTTTTAAGAGGCTCCTCATGTTTGTGGTCTGTTATAAATAAAATGTTTCTGGTAGCAAACCCAGAATCGCTCATCGCTTGAATTGCTGTCGCACGGAGTGAGTGACCAGTGTAGCGTTGCACTCCTGCATTCTTGCAAATGTCTGGCATGAATGAGGAGAACTGTTTTGGTTTTACAGGTTCACAGATATACCATTTGTCAGCTAATTCAGGAGATTTTTGTGCTTTTTTGCTGCAGTGTGCAAAATAAGGTCTTTGTTGCTTTGTCAGATTTCTCCAGGAAAACTTTTACAGATTTCACTGGACATGTGCTTATGCCAGTTGCGTACATTCTCTTGTCTGATGTTTGTTCAAGTTTCTCATCAACACCACCCCAGCTGATTTTTTAAAACTGTTTCATGAGTTAGAGTGATGTACTCCATGCCAGATTCATCAGTTTCAAATCCTAAAGAAGCTGGGGTTAATTGATGGTGAAATTGTACACCTCTGGTCACAAATTGAATAGCTAGCAGGTACCAGATTCTGAATCGAAGGGCAACAGGGTCACATTTTTGAAGATATGCATTGATTTTCCCTTATTCTTCTGGTGAAATTACTTGATAGTGCTGGGTTGGTCTTGAAATACCTGATTTTAGATTAAATTTCAATTTTACATTTAACATTGAATTAGCATGTTTTAATTCTTTGTCTTTGACAATGTCGATTTCATTTCCAATGTCCTTTAAATTCCTGTTTATGGCTGCGTGAACAGTTTTCAAGGAATTCTTATAATATTACTGCGCCTGTCAGCTGGCATTTTTGTGACACCGGAGGATAAGCATTTCAGTTAGGCCTCAGCTTAGAACCTTCTTAAGTGGCCACTCAGCTTATCTGGTGCGATTGTGTTAAGTCCAGCTTGTATCCAATACTTTCAATGCACCAAGCTTGAAGTAAATGGAAAAGAACAATCATACCCATACAGTTCTTACGCTTTCATTTTGAAATACAGATAAAGAAGACACATTTTCTACTTTGCTATGAATAGCATCATAGTATGCATTTGATCCAGCATGGTACAATCTATACATATTTCTCATAACTTTATTGTTGGGTTTTATGTATGTAATATGGTAGCATTAAAAATGTGTATCCTTCAGCATTTCAGTTTTTCAAATGTATGCAGAAGATTTATTTATTTTAAAAAATAGTAGCAACCAAAAAAGTAATGCAATTTGTTTTTGGTTTAAATTAATGACTACACATCTAAATAATAATTTAACTTAAGAAAAGAGTCAGTTATATGGAGTATTATATAAATTTTTCAATAGCATGGAGTCTCATTGGTGCAGGGGGTATAATGGCATTGTCATATCAACAAACGTGTCCTATATTAAATGTTTTAGATTTATCCATTAAAGATATTTTTTGTGATTAATCTGCTTATCTTCTTCTTCTTGTAGTTTTAGCATTTAAAAATTATTTCAGTCTTTGAGTAATGCTCTCATAAATGTGTGTTTTTTGTTTTGTGGAAGTGGTCAGATTCTCATGAACCCACGATAGACACACACGTTTAGAAAAACAAAACAAAAAACAATTTACCATTGAAAACCCTAATGACCCATTTTGTGTTGTGTTTGGTGTCCTCTGAGTATTGGTTTATTTAAATATTTTTTAATTGCTCTTAAGATAATTTCTTGAATCTTTGGATCGCACCCTCAGTAGCCTCAAATTTGAATGACCCAGTTCTCACGATATTATTGTTTTTGCTGTGCATGGCTTGGGTGACGGAGTTCATGGGGTGCTGCTTCATGGATTGAGTCTATTACTGTTGTTCTGTTTCGTTTTCAGCGCTTTTAATATCCATTACAATACCATCAAATCCATCGACATCTTTCTCTAAAGCTACTAGTATTTTTTTCTAGCTCCTTGTCATATAATTGTTCGAAATCAGCAGAAAGTTGCATTGAAAATTTACTGTAAGCGGTCATATTTGCTGGACGATGTAGCAGACGAATATTGAAATTGTATAGTAAACTATGCAGTTGAATGAAAGGATATTGGAAAAGGGTGTAATTTCCATTTATTTGCTGAATTCCAAATTTAAACGGAAAAACAATCGTTTCACTATGTTTATTTACATTGCAAACTTTACTGGAAACCGAAAGTAGTCCCAGAATTTACCGACGTGTAATAAATTCCAGACCAGAATCACGTGATCGTTATTATCCAATTATATTGCAGTAAACCCATTATGATAATACTATTATAATAATTGGAATTATATATATATATATATATATATATATATATATATATATATATATATATATATATATATATATATATATATATATATATATATATATATTAGCACATATATCCTACCATTTACCGGCTAACAAGCGACCTTTGGTCCACAGAGGATATTTTAGTGTCACCTAAAAGTAAAATAATATTGCCAACCTTTTATGCTTTTAGCTCTATGTATTAGCTGTTTCATAAGCATTAGTGAGATAGTAATAAGGTTCAAATTTATTTTAAAACCAAGTTTTTTGGAAAGGATGCGTAGATTTTACATTTTTTACTTTTGATATATATTCATGTTGCAACCTTTCGGCGACACATCGTTTTCTATGTATATCTCTCTCGACCGTTTGTGTGTTTACAGACTATGGTAAATTTTAAAATGTTTTTTTTTATCATGATCGTTGTTACATATTTAACCCGTTCTTAGAAATATGATGAAAGTTACTGAGTGTTCCGATTAGCAGAACAATATGACTAATGACCCGAACGTAGAGATGCAGCTCAGATTTCACTGCATGATATACACCAGGTCCAAAATTAACTCAAACACTGTTAATGTACTTGTCAGATTTGTCATCAGTTTGATCGGTAGAAGTAACTGAAACGTGAACGACATTTCAATAAAGGAACATGATCTTTTAACAATTATACCCAACCTGTAAATTAACATTATAGTAAGCCAGTGCACACAATCTCTCTCATTCTTTAATTAGAAAGGTTCATGTGTTTAGTCATAGTGTTCCCCTTCAAGCCTTGGAAATTATGTATACATTTCTGTATATGCTTAGTTAAGTCATACAAGACACTAAAAGGTGAACATGTATTACAATGTGATCAACCTATCTTCCCATTTGGCAGATACATTCACCTCTTATTAAACACAAACATATCTCTAAAGATATAGCATATTTTCATCTGTGCCCATTCAATCAAAATACATTAATCTTATAATAGTAATTATATATTTCTTTTAAAACACGTGAAAATTTGCGTACATGACATGTTTCATGAAAATAATGACCTAAAGAGAAAGAATACAGCGAGAATCATTCTCTGATCTAATTCAACCGAGAAATTTAACGGAATTTGTTACTCCGGGTACATGGAACTCAAGGCTAAGGTGAAGGTTAGTTCATAGCAGAGAAAATATAACGGTTGAGGTTTGCTCTTACCTCCACCCATACTAATTACCACAAGAAAATTTATTCTAACGTATCAAAATGTATGAGACTTTCAGGACATATTGCTTCATTCGAAAGAATAGAAAAATATGCATTAAAGACCTCTCAACGTTGATGTGTAAACAAGTTACATCATAGTATTATGATTCTAGGTCTTAAAAAATATGTAACAGAAAGAAAGTGAAACCAACAATGTAAGTAATATCAACAAGCAATTTATTCTGCTCTATAATACAAAATGGCATTCAAAAGATACTTACAATATTGTGAATCAAATTCCAAATAATCCTAAATGTCCTAACCACGAGTCCCAAAATGTAGAATGCTCCGAATGAGTTCCAGTAGTCTTGAGTGTCGTGATATACCATACTGATACAATCCAGAATATCTTTGAATGAGTTTACAAAAAGTCCAAATTAATGTATTAATTGAAAAGTCAATGAGCACTTTAGTAATTCCAATGAATGTTTAAATAAATAATTCCTCTCGAATTATATTTTATTTCAACGGTACAATGTAAAATCTGATCACAAATGAATTCCCACACACTGATCTAAAACGGGAATGAATTATTTGTTTACCAAATCTCTATTTGTACACATATTCACTTCGCAAAGTTCTGCAACGTTTCTTTAAGGTTGTGATTTGTTACATGCGGAAATGACGTCGAGGCAACGTTGCTATAACATTGCGCATGCACATAATCTTAATTGTCCTCCAAGCTCAAAAGTACACTAAATCTATAAATAACACGTATATGCAATGAATATACCAGTTTACACAGCAAATGGTGTCATTTATATTTCGATAATATGTTACGTTGTTACAGCTTTGTACCGATGTTGTGTTAAACATACAAATCTGAGGGGGAACCATCATTGTCTCCTTCTTTGTCCAGTCTTGTTTCCAAAAGGAATAACTTCTTAAAGTTTGCAACTTGTGTCGGAAAATATTTTAGTCAACTTGCATGTTTACAAACATGAGTTATGTTCTTTGCCTTATCAAATTTTACGAAGCTACCAACCGAAGTTTGTAGACACTCTGGTATCGGCAGGACCCCACTTTGGCTGAAATATGTGCTGTTTTCAACTGTTGTTAACCGTCAAGGTATGTATATTGATAAATTAATTTATAATTTGCATCTAGTCATACAGAAAATAACGTTTTAATTGTGATAGAGAGGAGGTTAATTTTTGGTTCATTGCGCCACGGAAGCTGTCTTGCACAAGTAAACACCTTGCGAGGTGATATCATTTTCAACCAAAGAAACGTATCTTCCAATGTGCCCTGTCCATAGAATGATATTAATTTTTGGTGTATTAATGTTAATGTGGTCTTTATCTCACTCAGATATATATGTATATACATATAAATAAAATATATGGGTAAGCCGAAAAGGGGCCTTTTTGCAAATAAAATCGGGGATGGGGTGCCGTGGAAAAATTCCATGATATAAAGAGTTTTGAAAAATGCGCATGCGTTAGAATAATGGCGTAAGATTGATCGTTCTTGATCAGAATTAAAACAAAATCAAGTATAATTAATAGCAATGAAATAAAATAAAAGAGAAATAGAAATAAAATAAAATCATTTATGTTTTAGACAAATGTATACAATACATGCTGATATGGATATGCATAAATGTTAAAAAAATGCACACACTCAAAGGTAATTCAGATTTGTTGATTACAAATATTAATGAGTCATAATAATGTAAAAATGATAAAATAGAATTAAACAATAATTATGATATGTTAAATCTATGATATTGGGTATAGACAATCAGAACCGAAAGAAAGAGATTAATTTATGCGTGGTCAAGTTAAAAAAGAAGCTGTGGCAGACAAATGATAATAGTGGTAGCAATAACCTTAAAGCGACCTATTAAAAATATTATAAGGTAAGAAGCTACCGAGAAATACAGTAATTATATACAGGATCTGTCAATTAATGCATATAAAGTAGATGATTCTACAGTATTTACAACATCCCATATCTACTTGCATCATTCCTTAAATTTGCACGTGTCAGATTTTCCGGCATTATGCTACAAAATCTAGAGCTTGAAATCTATTTTATTTTTATTTATTTTGACAATTTTTAAATATCTTCTTTGAAATAATATAAAGGTGCATGTTACATGTATTATTTTATGTAAAACAATATTTCTGATGGTCAATAACTGACTTCAATATGTTGGAAAAGTGATCACCAAATCACAAAGCAGTAGGATGCATGTTTTTATAAGAATTCGATATGTATCTTGTATCAATCAGATCGTGAAGATAATATACATGCAGCTACATGTATCCAAATAAAGATTTTTGATGATATATTTAATGACAAACTTTAGATATAATGATTACTATAGTCATTTTGTCATCGTTAGCCCAACGTCCACTGTTAATAGGGATTTTCTAAAACTGATACTCATGGTATACCATAACTTGTACAGCTTTCCGGATCAGTGTACTTATGAAATTGGATAAGGTTTTAGAGTATCAACAGGAGCAGTTAGCCCTTCTAAGGAAAATCTCACAAAATACCAAACGTCCAGCAGGACAGGATACGGAAGAAATACTTCCAAGGCCCAGCTATACAGTACATGAATTAGAGGATCTCTGCCGGAGGCTGGAGGAAACTTCAGAACTCTGCAAGAAGATGGAAATTTAAGGGCTTTTTCAGATATAGAATAGTTGAACAGTTTTTGGAAACCTTATTTACGGTTTTGAACCAAAATATGCATCAGGCATGTGTCTTAAAATATATTGAATATTACATGTATTTTGCCGCTCCAATTCGATATTGGAGTGAATGTCATTTGTAAGGTCCAGTGATTCACTGTGGCTATGTCTATTTTTATATAAATTGTGGTTGCTACGTTGTGTCACATAGTTGGTGCATGTATGCAGGATATATTCTTTGACGCATGATTGCAGGAACTGCGCTTGTTTCTAAACGAGTCCCTTGAAGGAACTAACGCTCTACTGTCCAAAAATAATTGTCAGAAACTGAACATAAGACCATTTCTTCGTTTTAACTGGTGAGTGTTGAAACCATCTCTGATATTCTTGAGCGATACGATTTTCAAATTAGCCGATGTAGCGGACATATTTGATGTAAGATAGGCACTATTTTCATTTAGGACAAAGTAGACATTATTAAAAGATTTGGTGAAAACCCCATGCCAATATGACCATCTGTTTAGGAGGAGCAGCAAACACTCCACCCCATACCGACACATAAACTCTCTCATACTCATCTCTCCACGAGATGGGTCCGTCACATCAAACATAACAAACCTAAGCTAAGCACCCATATATTGAATATGATCCTCATCCATCCTAGGACTTCATCCCGCAATTCTCCATTTATGGACCCAATCACCGGTATCGCTCAAATATCTACACATCTATGCAACCATACTCAACACGCGCAGTTAGACAAGATTTTAGCAACAGCACATCAATGAGACCGCCATACACTTAGAGCTCTTTCAGTGGTCATATTGGAAATACTCATCATAGTATCTGAGGACAGAAAGTCAGGTTATCTCTATCATCACGACAACTATAAGTGCGTAAGACCACGACTGGAACAAGAATAATCCATCTTCGTCTTCTAGCTTAGACTAATACCCAAGAGGTCACCGAGGTCACCTCTATGTGCCTCATCACAACCCACACACACACACACACACACACACACACACGTTGGGGCGGTATTTATTTGGACATGTATGGGATCAGGTGAAAGCATGATAACATGTCGAGGAAAATCCAGAGGCAGACAGACTACCCCCCACAATAACACAGAAGGGGAAAAAAATAACACAAGTTCAGCGAGAGTAGATACACACACACCACCCAGCTACTATACACATCAACGCATTCACATACTACTCCCTCGACGTCATATTAGAGCGCGAAACACAACTACACTCATACATATCCGATGTCATGTTGTAGATCGCATTCCCATATCTTATCATCTCTATTTTGTGTTATATGAGATGATTTATCCTGTACCTGATTGTATACACACAGAGCCTGGGGGGAACATACAATAGGATCATATACACAAGAAACCTACAATACAAACAGACGACCCAAATTATATCTTATTTGCGGTGTAGTGTTAAGATTCTCTTATATTTGTAAGGCATCTTCTTTTTGTAGCAGACCTCCTTGTATAAAAGAAAATAAGCTCTCACAATAGCTCAATAACACGCGCGCGATAAAATAAAAATCTGACTACTCAGACATTAGGTGACGCTGACTCTCTGAGGGTCACAGGATTAAGAACTCACAATTAAGCATAACAGAGCCACCGTCTCTTATTCCAATATTTGCATGACCATACCAAGGTCATGCAGAGAGCGAGGTTGGATGGGAGGAAGGAGGGGGGGGGTGGTGTATTTGGTGGATATGTTGTATGTGTGGGATTGTTGTGGGAGGCCTTGCGAAGAGTAGGGTGCAGCCAGATAAATAAGATAGACGATCACATCGTCCATCAACTGCGAGAGATGTGTTTATGCATGTTTGGGGGGGAGGGATGGTGATTTAATGATGGGGTGTGGTTGATAATGTGGTATGGTGGTGGGTGCGTGGGTGTAGGGGTGGTGGGGAGTGTAGGTATTTGAGATAATGGGGATGGGTGGGTAATTAGTTGTATGTTGTTTGAGGGGGGTAACTTTTAAGTTGATTTAAGTGTGGTAGGGAAGATGTTAGGTTGTTATTTGTGTATTGAAGGGAGAGGTTGGGAATTAGGGTAGTGAGAGATGATATTTTGATGGGGGTAATTAGGGAATAGCAGTGGTTGGGAGGGTTGGGGATGATTTGAGAATGCATATGGGTGTGGTGTTGAGTGTTATATATTGGGGTATAATGTATTCTATTTAGTATATGTATATATGAATATTTTATTGAATTGATTTAATTCAATGGATTTTGGAGGTATGTTAGCGGGTTGTAGAATAAGCATGCAGATTCAATCTGACCAATACTCATAATATGACGATCAACATCGTCCACAATGTTACTTCTGCATTATTATTGATTGTTATGCCGTAATGTACATACATCTACATTGACAGCGTGGTTAATAAGTTGCTTCATAATCAACGAACGTCTAACTTTTAGGTTATTTACGTGTTACCCAATACACACACAATTTTACTTGTGTCAAACCGATAGGTAAGTAAGTACATATTAGTAAGTACATATTAGTAAGCTAGAAAGCAGCCATGCATATACGTGTTTGTGTGTATATATATATATATATATATATATATATATATATATATATATATATATATATATATATATATATATATATATATATTTATAAAAGCTAGATAGTTATAAATGTACACCCGAAAATATACACCCGACAGATCAAAAGGTACTATCCCTACAGGAGGATGCGTGCGTGATAATATGATGTTAAATTGTATATGGAGAAAGAGTATTATCATACAGGTTTGACACTTCTTAATTCGTCTCGTATCTCAGTAGGGGACAAATTAACATTCTCTAACCTGTGTGATAAAACTCGTTCTCCATATATATATATATATATATATATATATATATATATATATATATATATATATATATATATATATATATATATATATATATATATATATATATATAGAGAGAGAGAGAGAGAGAGAGAGAGAGAGAGAGAGAGAGAGGACTAAGTCTAAATATTTACATATTTACAAGAAAAAAGACGTGCTGTAAATCTGTAATAATTCTTAAAAGAAAAATGTATACAAAATAGTTTGATAGTTTGGCGGCCCCAGCCCCATGGGGGGTGGGGGGGTGAACCCCTTATTAGGGGGTGGGACATGGTAGTATATGTATGTCACCTAGGACAACAGCTTTATGTTACATGTACTACTCGACACGAGATCCAGCACTTGACACCTTACTCGTTCAATATGTGATTTTCGAATACGATGCCACATGTTCAAAATTTTCTTTCGTTTCGTAAAGAGATAAAGTAATCACATGTCATCTACAGTTACAAATCTATATTTCTGTCTATTACCTATATATCGAACAATCGATCCACCTATCTATGTATGCGCATATAAAATGATGGACACTACTGTCGTGCCCTCTGAGACCTAATACAAATTTTACAAACATTATAGTTAAGTCTGGACTTCGGACATTTGATTGCTTCTTTTTAAGTCAGTGTTAAATTTCAACCAATCATGCCTGGAAATAAAAAAACCTTCTTAGCTTCTCGATCTCAAACAAAAGAGGAAGATACAGAAGATGAAAAAAATCTGAGAGTTGTATGACATCCAGTCCAGATCGCTAGATTCTAGAACAATTGCTTAAGTTTAGATTCAAGTTTAAAATCCAAACCAGGATATTGGAGTACTTACAAGGCCATAAGGTTATAATCAAATTAACAAAGAATGTTCAAACATTATATCAAATAAATATCGAGATTATGCAATAATACACGGTGTGCAGTGTACAAACCAGAGAACAACGTAAGAGTATTAGAGTTGAAGTACGTAAAATATATACAATATACATGCGAAAGGAGGTTTTTAAATACAAAAACTCGTACTCGAACAGCACGTTGAATTCCAATGTTTGAGAACGGCGTACATAAAAAACCTAGTAACACTAACCCAATCATATGAGAGTATCTCGTCACCTTTGATGACCATAAATTATGTTTGAAAGGAACCATCAGGAATTTCACTTACATGTTACCACAATCACTGTTGTTATATCTGCAGCAATTGTCGCTGGGTAGTGGAGTTGATGGTTTCCTCCCGTGAACATCTCGTGTCTCGGCGTTTTGCAATCGGTTTCAGACTAATTATAGAAATTACTTGATCTGTATCACAACTTACTGTCAGAAAATTGTCAAACATGGAGCCGTAGCACACTTCAAGGATCCTGATATTTAATGACTGTCCAACTGAAACTGAAATTTAAAACAAATTTGTGAAAATAAAGGAATTTTCTACTGTTATACAGTGAAACCTGTCTGTAAAGGACATCCAAGGAACAACAAGATTTTGTCCTTTGTGTACAGTTGTACCATAATAAGAGGTAAAAATATCTAAGTGAAATGAAAATAAAGGTCTATTCATGCTGTCCTTTGTAAATATATGTCATTTATATTAAGGTGTCCGCTAGGACAGGTTTTAATGTACTCTTTTACGCAGCATAACAGAAGTTTTATATATCAAATTCGTGAATTATCAAATGATCCATTTAAGTTATTCTTACATCTTTAAATTCAAAAATATTTTCGTTGCATGTACTTGTTTTCCGAGATAGATGAATAAGGTTGATTTTTGATGGATCGATAAAGTGGAGAGAGATCGGACTACTCAATAACATGATATTATTTGTACAAGATTGTTGTTTTCTCTTTTGTCAATGACTTCCATTCGAAGTTAAAGGAAAATTAACTGAAGTTTTCATATGAGCCTTGAGTGAATATACTACGTGAATGGAATTATATGCCAAACTTTTGTTGGGAATCCATTGAGCGGTTTTAAAGATATAGCCGATTCATTTTAAAGAATGAGTTTGATAGTCTGGGCTGAGAGAGTTAATTTAATCATTATAGTTGTGACGTCACTAAACCTAATCCAGTCTATCGCCGATACATCGGTCTATTGATTCGATGTTTCAATAAAGTTGAATTAGAACTGTTGCGGGAAAAATATCACACAGAACAACGGTGTTAAGCTTTAAAGTAAATAATGAAAATCATTTCAGATAGTGAAGATACATTAAGAACCAGTCTATAAGGCTGTCAGATATGCACAACTACTCCTGGCACGTGCTGCTTTTCACTACGGCAAGATAACGTTTACTGATTCTTTACGAAGACTCGACATTTTATAAAGATACTCCAAGATACTGCAAGACCTTCACTGTTTAATATGAAATAAATTATATTCAAATTATCTCCAAATCTACTAACATCTTCGAATATATATAGTATACCTACGTGAGTAAATACTTATAAGAATAGGACGATACGAGCATATTAAGAAGAGTGATCCTCTGAGTCATATGTAATATGAAAAAATATTCATTTTTACACCCGTCTCAAATTAATCATACCGAAGGTAAACATAGGTATGTACACGAGAGAGAGAGAGAGAGAGAGAGAGAGCGAGAGAGAGAGAGAGAGAGAGAGAGATTAACTTGGGGCTTGGGTTCTTTTCTATATTCTCGGTGGGCGACAAATTATACATGTTTCACAAAGATAATGAGTTTTCGTCCAGAGACAGATGAACATGATTGTAAAAGCTATTAATATTTAAAAGTATTTACATTACCGTCTAATGCATATTTATAAGCTCAATTTTACAGTCAAGGATTTTTAAAAATAGATTTTCTTCTATGGTTCTATCCCGGTTAAAAAATTATCTAACAAAGCTATTAATGCGTATTTCCACCCTAGGAACTGTTTTTCATTTCACAAATTATTTGTGTTTATTAGAAATCTTGTAACATAAATTGTAAAGTATCATATATTCCATATGACTACGTGAGCAAACACCCTTAAAACTAGGAAAAATACGAGCATATTAAGAAGGGTGATTCTCTGAGTCACCTGTTTCAAATTAATCATACTGAAGGTAAACATATTTGTGTGCATGAGAGAGAGAGAGACAGAGAGAGAGAGAGAGGGTGGGTGGGTGGGGCAAATTATAGCTTTCTAACATGTTTCATCAGATAACGAAGATTTTCTATGTAGCTTCACTTCATATTAACACGTTTTCTCCTGTTGGATCCAGGGATACAACGCCTCTGTTACGTATAGAATTTGTAGTCTGCATCACTTATTCATGTTTAACTAAACATTTTTCAGAAGGAATCGTGAAAAAGTCTGCATTTAGATTCACTTAACAAAGTTTCTAGAGTAATTTTGCTGTCAAGCTGACACGAGTGACCGATGAAATGGAGGGAATTCAAACTGGGATGCAAGAAGGAAGTTGGTCAAGGATATAAAAAGTATCTGGCGTATGCATGCTATCTATACGATATCAGAACGTGGGAAAATATATTACCAAGCTTGTATAATTCTACATGATAATGTTGGAGAAAAAGGCACGATGGATGCACATTCATACCTGTGAGTGAAAATTAAGTGAAAATTAACAAAACAGATACGTGAATTTGGATGTGAATCGAGCGAGAGTGCAACCTACCGATGATGCAATGAGTCGTAATGCGCTCCAAAATAGTCCCCATCAAATTTACATTATTTAGGACAATACAATAAAATAACAAGTGATGCATAGTAAAGAACTTACAATAATGAAAAGTAACGTCAGTTTCAACTTAGTGTTGAACAAAAACCAACAAAATGTGCTTCTTCGGCTGCGGACATTGATTTCGTTACAATCGTATGGAATAATAACATATTTCTTTCTTTGGTATACCATATAAAAAAAAGGTAAGATAATTTATTTCTGAAATTATACATGAAACATTCCGGGATAAAGCACAATTGGTGCATAATTGGTGTCATCGAATGAGATCATCGATACTTATCACAACATAATATAATTCATTAGGACCAGAACAAGTTTTAATGCGCATACTTAGTGTATAACGCGCAATACACATCCATACAAAATATGGACAGTATTCTAAGCAGTGGTGGTAGGATTGGGGGTGGGGTGGGGTGGAATAAGTTTAGTAGGAATAACAAGATCAACCCAAACATGGTAGAGATTGTCAGTGATTAATAAAAATGAGGTAATCCATGCTACAGTCTCGTAGATGAGGCATTGTTTGAGGCATAATCTCAACACACTGATTGGATAAATGATCATGCATGGGGAACTCCCCTGTTAAAACCAAACAAGTATTACAATACTGACATATACGTATTTAAACTTCCTCGTTTCTTAAAGAGAAACCTATTTATAGGATAACTGCTTCATGTCAATAAGTGAAACGTTGGGTTTATTATCCGTTTTGCTTTGTTTCTTTTCTGGTGTTGGTGGTAGTGGTGGTGGTGGTGGTAGGGCTTTATTACTTGTTGTAATATAGGGCAAAGCTCATAAAGTGGGCTACCGTATTGCACAACAACAACCAGTAAATAGATATACAAGTATCTGGACCTCCTTTCTTCTAAAACACACACACACACACACACACAAACACACACATATTGATCAAATAGGTGCCCCGTTGCTAAAAGAGATTTGTTTTATAATGGGATTTTGATTAGGGGGGGGGGGACTTATTACATGTTGGTATATCGCATGTTGTCCATGTTGACCCAAGTTACGGTTATTTTTACATAGCCATTCACCAGCTGTGTATTTCCGATTGAATGGCGAAATCCTATTTGCGACACCTAACTTAGATTTAAAATAATATTGTGGTGTAATGATTCATTTTTTTAATTAACTTCTGTTATGTATTGAGCTCTGGTGGATACAGTGGTAGGTGTCGATCTGTGTTTAATATCTGCCCATATATAACGCCCGCTTGAGAAACGCATAGACTAGATCTACCGTCACATAATAAGTCTGAGGTGTTTGTTCTACTTAATATTTCGAGCCAATAGGGTACACCCTGAACTACCGGTACATTATTTGACGATAGATCTTGATCTACAATGTTCACAATGGGATTCACATTTTACACTTTAATTACTTGAAACTAAAACTATCTCGATTGTCAGTTAATATGCAAGTAATACAGAAGAAGATCGCAACAAACTTTTGTTAAGTAATCGTAAGCATGTGTTTACAAACTAAAAACTTTTTAAAAACCTAGTGCAAAAGAATACTTTCCTTATTTGCAGTATAACTTTGATAATCTGAGCAATATATATATATATATATATATATATATATATATATATATATATATATATATATATATATATATTTGATGTACACGTATATTTCACTTAATCCGGACGATTGACAACTACACGAACGAACAAAATATTACCGATAAATGCCGGTGATACGAGTTTAATTCTATTTCATTGGTCTTTATTGTCAAGGAACCATTTTCCCCATCGTTCTTCTTCATCTTGCTTTTCTTTATTTGCAAGCAATATTTGCAACTATGACTTCTACTTGTATTTACAAAAAATATTTTCTTGTTTTCCTTCCTGATATATTCTATAATCAGTGAGTTGTGCTTGCCACCTCTCATGTCTGATACGTTATTAAGTCATCTCATGTACTTTTGTCAGATTGAAATAGCTCACTCCGTATCCAAGAAAAATGCTTTTAATATCAACTGGCTACTGAATCTAATGTGTGTATTGCATCACGCATCTCTCACAAAGAATGTAATTTAATACATATTGAAATTGAAAATCAGAAAGCAGGGTGAAAACCGACGTAATAGGAAGTGTGAGAAATAAATAAAAGTCATATGGGATGTTTAAATGTAAATTTCATTTACGGAGAAATACAAGGCATTTTGATCCCGATCCAGTACAGATGTTCCCTCAGTTAAGAGCCAAGGTGAAATACATAAACATTTTAAGCAGTTGGCTGATCTCGGCGATCTTGCACGTAGGGCTAATCATATGGTCTTTGTTCGTCGATTTTGACCCAAATAAAAAAATAATACTGTATCCGACAACCACTTGTATGCTTGTTTCCAGCTATTTTAGGTGCAACCGGGCTAGAAACTTACCATTTTAATTGGTGTGTATCAGAGACGCACAGCAGTAGTTTCTTTTTGTTTGCGTTAAGTCCGCTTTAAGCTATCTAGCCCAAAATACACTTCTGAGCTCTAACATCAAGTGTTGAATTAAATATGTGCTACGGCCAAATACTTACAAACTTAACATTTTAAGCCTTTCATTTTGACTACCGTTGACTTATGCGGTGATCTTTGACCATTATATCATTACTGAAATTGACTTTTGAAATGTTCGAGAACTTCAAAGCATCTAGAGTTGATTGTTGAATGTGAACGGATATTGATTTTAAATTTCAAATATATGGAGACAAAACTATTTAATTAATTCCTTGTTTTGCAAAAATGTTGTGCACGTAAGTCAGACTTGTACGATAGGTTCATAGTTTGTTTTATTGATATAGAGGTATCTTTATAATGTTTTCCAAATTAAACAGCGGCAACAGTTTTTGATGGTAGAAAGATCGTGTATACAAATGTGTCAGTTTCTGATGGCAGAAAGATCATGTATACAAAATGTGTCAGGTTCTGATGGCAGAAACATCATGTATACAAATGTGTCAGTTTCTGATGACAGATCAACATCATTTGTACAAATATGTCAGTTTCTGATGGCAGAAACATCATGTATACAGATGTGTCAGTTTCTGATGTCAGAAACATCATGTATACAAATGTGTCAGTTTCTGATGACGGATCAACATCATTTGTACAAATGTGGTAGTTTCTGATGGCGGATTAACGTCATTTGTACAAATGTGTCAGTTTGTGATGACACTGATTGTGCTCATGAAGTTTTGAAACTACCAAGCTTATTCATGGGTTATCTCAAAGAAAAGATTATGATGAATTATTCCCTACAATTTATTCTCTCACATTGCAGGTATGTCACGTCAGCTTCGACGTGAGTCGTCTGTAGTTTGTCTTATGCCCATCATGTTTGATATTTGTAAATTACCCTTAAAACTCTCAGTGTACCATTCAAAAAAATAAATAAATAACATAACGAATATTTTGACAGGCTGACATATCAATTTTGTGATTTTATATCAATGATAGCAATGTTAGATGTTAGACAGAAACTTCGCTGCCCTTACTTAAACTTAAAAAAAAAATGGTTCCGGTTTAAACATATTTTATTTCCATATTTACAGCACATGGGGTCGGGCTTCAAGGTATCACAACTTAGCAGCAGCCCTCCTCCAAATACACAAGTAGACACACGCAAAGTGGTGAGGATTAACAGTACGTGTATAATCTTATGCGTGGATCACAAACACAGTGCATTGATACAAATTAATAATGAAACATTCATCATACTAGTATAGGGAAAGAGAGCAAACAAATTAAGAAACGTTAATACAAAATAAGTGTAAAACAACTAATTTAAAGAAGAGAAAGGGAGAGTGGTGGGGAGGAATAAACGATAAAGGGATTCCGTGACAGGATTTGAAGGAAGATCATGCCAATAAGTAGTTTGTCTTAGACTATTATTGAAATCTTTTAGCAGCTTTTATATAAGCCCGGAAGATTTCAAAGATGCGGGGATTTTAGCTTATATGATAGCTCAGATAATCCTAACAGCACGACAGTAGTGCTTACAGGGATGAATAATTGGTTTAAGCAATGCATTAGTCTCAGTCTTGGTACTGTATATTTATTACAATTACAAAATATAATGGTAGGCAGTCTCGTCATCCTCTCTACAAGTGCACAATGGGCTATTAGTAAGAATATTTGAAAATAAATCATTGTTTAAATCACTGCAGTTGTTTCTTATCCTAGTATGAATAATTGATGATTTCCTGTTACTAGTAGAGTAATATATCGGGACATAATTGGGTGTAGGTGAAATTTTACGTTTAAATGTTAGATAATCTGTTTCATGTTTTACTTGATCTGGCAGAGTGTTCCAAACCTTTATTGTGGAAGCTATATAGGAATTTCTGGAGATTTCTAGTCTAGCATTTATTTGTTGAAAATTATTTCTATTCCGCAAATTATATTGCGTTGTATGTCCAACTAACGGAGGTATTAGATCTTGGAGGTAAGAGGGATATCAACCATATACAATTTTGTGAAAGGTACCGAGTTTATGAAATTGTCTTCTTTACGATAATGGGAACCAACCGGTTTCTCAGTAAATATTGTTAGTAGAAGCGCTACGGGTAAGTCCGTTTACAATTCTTCCCGTTTCAGGTTGGAGTTTGTAGAGTCTTAATGAGTCAGCGGCAGAGCAATTATCCCATGTTGTATCAGCATACTATAGAGAGGGCGTATATAAGAGAGACAAATTCTTTCTAATATTTTCCTACCAAGATTGTATTTAATGGACCTCAAATCATTCAGCATTTTGGATGCATGTAAACAGATATTATCAATATGTTTCGAAATGCTACCAGAGTTAGTGAATGTTAGACCAAGGTGTTTATGATACTCAACAAAATGTAGAAGCTCATTTTGAAACTCAAGCTCGGGAAGAACTGGGTCTAATTTGTTGGAAACAAAAAACATAACCTTTGTCTTTGAAGAGTTAAAACTAACTAGCCATTGTTTGGACCATAGTACATATTCGATGTCGCTGGTATTAGATGAAGAGTAAACTAGTAAACTATCAGCAGCAAAAAGTCTTGTGACACTTATCAGGTTATCGGCAATGTCATTTATATATACAAGGAATAATAATGGACCTTGAACAGATCCTTGGGGGACTCCAGCAAGCACATGTTTGTTAGTTGATTCAGAGGTATTAACAAATACTTTATTTATGTCTGCCAGAAAGATAGCTGCTTAGTCAACTAATTAAATGAGAGTCTATTCCGTATGTTTTCCATTTGAAGAGCAAACTTTTATGCCAGACGCGATCATAAGCATTTGAAACATCACAAAATATTATATACACACATCCTCGCGTTTGTCTAAAGCAGTGCATATACTATGGTAGATATCTATTAACTGAAATATGGTGGAGTTTTGAGAGAGAAAAACCAGACTGGTATTTATAAAGGAGATTATTTGAATTCAAATGGTTGTAAATAAATTTGAATATCACTCTTTCCATTATTTTCCCGACACAGTTTAACAACGAAATAGGTAGTTAGTTTGACGGATCGTTGGGAATCCATTTTTCATAGACTGGCATTACCACAGCTTCTTTCCAAATATTTAGAACATTTGTTCTCTTAATGATTTATTGAATAAGATGTACAGAGGCTTGGCAATGGCTGGGGAGGCACCTATTAACATTCGATGACTCATCTTATCAAGTCCACAAGCCTTGAGACTGTGTATAGTTTTATTATATCTAGAATATTTTGTTCTGTAATCGTTATTTCTGATAATTAGTCTTGTAATAGATTTGAGATAGTTCAACACTGGTATCATCAACTTTGGATATTGTACTAAAAACAGTGTTTAAAAACATTCTGCTTTTTCTAAATCAGTAAATGCTCTTACTATAGTTCCATCGTCTGTTGTATACTCGAGTGGTGGAATTATATTTATTTTGTTTTGTTTAATTAAATGTCTAATTAGTTGCCAATATTCCGTGAGGGATGTATCCTATCTTTTCAATGTTATCAGATTTAATAAGAAAAAAAATTCTTTTGCAAATTTTTTCTGGTTGTTTACCTTATTTTTGAGTTTTCTAAATTGTGAACATAGGCGGGGATTATTATTCTTTGTTGCTTTTCTCTTGTTACGATCTCGCTTTCTTTTAGTTCTGCGCAAGTTACTGTCATACCAAAATTTATCGTTCAGACGTATTTGAAGGAACACATCTTTTAACAAAATCTGTGAATATGGAGGGAAATTAAACTGCAGCATCATTAATGTTATAACAACTTTGAAATACACTTTCCCAATTTGTATTTAAGATAATCTCATTTAATTTGTTAAAATCAGCTTTGCTATAGAACCAGACTTCTCTTTTGTAGCTTGAACAAAACTCAAATGCACTTTTAATAACCAGAAATGTAGCTCGATGGTCACTTATAGATGGTTTAAC
Source organism: Margaritifera margaritifera (assembly GCA_029931535.1). NCBI lineage: Eukaryota > Metazoa > Mollusca > Bivalvia > Unionida > Margaritiferidae > Margaritifera > Margaritifera margaritifera. Next base: position 1,540,497 of record JAQPZY010001539.1, on the reverse strand, counting down.
AGAAATTACACCCGAGTGCCACACGTCCGCTGTGCTAGATACTATGATAGTGTCAAGTAAAGTAGATGAGATGTCAGTGATTCATCGTAGGTCAATTCTTATATTTTCTAAACTGTTGACTGTCATTATATCCCCGAGAATTCTCAAATTGGCGTTGAGTAAGTCCTCATTTAGATCCCCGAGTAAAATAATGTTTTTAGAGAGACTGAGGGCACGCTCAGAGGTATTATTTAAGGAATCCCAGAAACTCACTGCTGCTGATGGAGGTCTATAAACTACGCATATCAAATAATTACAACGCTGTGAAAAAAGTTCTATCCATAAACCTTGCATAGTTTTATCCAAGAGTTCTAACTGTGTTCTAAACATTAATATGTTGGTTACATTGACCATATCATCGCCATCGCGATTAAACCTATCGTTTCTGACTGGTTTATAAAATCCTTCAATGATAAGATCATCATCTTGTATAGTGTCATCAAGATGGGTTTCATGTATTGCAATTATCTCAAAATCATCAAGATAGGTTTTATGTATTGTAATTATAGAAAAATCATCAAGATAGGTTTCATGTATTGTAATTATATCATAATCATCAAGATGGGTTTCATGTATTGCAATTATCTCAGAATCATCAAGATAGGTTTCATGTATTGTAATTATATAAAAATCATCAAGATAGGTTTCATGTATTGCAATTATATCAAAATCATCAAGATAGGTTTCATGTATTGCAATTATATCATAGTCATCAAGATAGGTTTCATGTATTGCAATTATCTCAAAATCATCAAGATAGGTTTCATGTATTGTAATTATATCAAAATCATCAAGATAGGTTTCGTGTATTGCAATTATCTCAAAATCATCAAGATGGGTTGATATGTAGTCTAATTTATGACGAACAGACAGTATGTTTAAATGTACGAACGATATTGTATTATCTGCTAGAGGAGAGTTGCTACATGAGTGAGATGATGATGATGATGATGCAACTACCTGTGTCACCGGACCTGGATTGAGTTCTACATCCCATGAAAGCATACGAGTAAAATCCACATTACAAACATGACTACTGATAATACCAATGGACTAAAAAAACGCATATACACACAACGTAGAAATTACATTTTTAGTGGAATGATTTGAGGGCTTAAGATTGTCTACCTCATGTGAATATTTATAATCAACCTGTGTACACAAGAGTCTAATTGTCTTTATCTGTAGTGACTTTAGACATATAAGTAGTAGAAGACATATAAGTAGTAGAAGACATATAAGTAGTAGAAGACATATAAGTAGTAGAAGACATATAAGTAGTAGAAGATTGACAAATAAAACATCGTTAAAACTGAACATTTTCTTCCTATGCAGGCGTCTGGCTCGACTGAGAGATAGTCCTATGCTTATCCTATGGAAAATAATTATAATAACCATTATGCAATAGATACGGTAGATCAAAGGGATGGGATAAGCAAGAACGACTCCTGCATTCTAGCATCTGATAATAATTGTGTCTAAGGCTTGATTTCGGTCTTATTGAACCTGCCACGAGTTTTGTTATGAAAAATATTCGAATAAAAAAAGTTGAATTGGAACATAAATTATGAAGAAAACATAATGATAAATCGAAAGCAAGTAAAGAAAGCGTTGTAAAAACATCACTGATTTAAGCATTGTATGTACAAGGGTTAAGGTTGGGAGGTTTAAGGTAGAGACAAACAATCTATATGCATAGAAAAACATATTTAGAGGATTATACACGAGTTAGTAGTAAGCAGACTAGAGTGCAAAAATTATTTACACTTATGAAGCATTACTAAGATGAGAGAACTTCCACGGAAAACTATTTTGGTAAATGGTTGAACGACACCTTAAAACTGGGCCACTAATTTTGTCTGAATTGGATCCATAGTTTCAAATTTGTAGGAATAACGGCACTACTACTTCTACTGTAATCACCAGAAAATTAATTGCAAAAACTCATTCATACTAGGAAAAAGATTATATCAGAGTGGCAGTATTACGTAACTAATTCTTTTTACTTCAAATTACATGCGATGTCAGAGGACGCGAAATGGATTGGGTACAAATTACAACCATTTCAAGCATCATTAGAGAAAGAAACATGTTCAAACTGCATTGAAAATTTCATAATACGATACTTGTCCAAAACTGCTACCTAGAATGTTTTTAATGCCACTCTCAATCATAATGTGCAATAATGTTAAATTGTATTCTTAGAGATATTCACCCGTATACGTTTATGGAGGTGATTGATGTTGACATATACATATTATTAGCGTACATAGTAGTTCAGGAGTTTACAGTCTATATCAATGAAAGTATATTTGATCAAAGTTATTTTATGATTTGGAAATAATTAACGCGTGTCTGAAATAACCCTATGGGTAACCAATGGAACGTATTACCCAGTACAAATTCCAAAATATAGACATTATTTTTCGTGGATTGCAACAGAACTTCCAAGCAGCTATGAAAATCCTCTTTTTATGCCTGATATACCTTTAAATAGTTGTGAAAGTCGGTTATTAATGTATATTAAGGAAAAATAATGTGAAAAAATAAAGAATTATAATAAATTTCTGCATACCCCAGGCACATTGTGTCGAAGTAAAAGCCACATCGTATTTATCACAAGTAATTGACTTTTAAGAGTGATTTTAGTGTTCCATGGGTTACAGCTTTTCTGCAAAGTATAAAGTTTAAAGGCGAAAATAGGCAAAACGTATCTTTGACGGTCGTTGAGTCACCTGTTTGCAACGTATTCTGCGCGTAATCTGAGTTTATTATACGCGTACTCATTGTGTACGCAAGGTCTACCGTTACCCCCACCCAACCCCCACCTCCACCCCCGTGGTATAGGTATCAAATACCTGGCGCATGCAGGAGCCGCCGAGGCTCAGTATTTAAAGCATTGTTTTCGTGATGAAAATTGTGGAAGTTCGATTCCCAAAACTGTATCAGCCCGCATCGGCTACCATTGTGTGTCCTTGGGCATAGAACTCCAAAACCAGATGTTACAGGAGCTATGCATTCCTCTTGAAGGGTGATCTTCGACCAGACTGCATACCTTGCCGGCATCGACTTCCATCCTGTTAGAGCGAAGTTTGATTAAGAATCTTAAATCAACTACTTGTTGGTCTAAAACAATTTAGCTCGTACGGTCATCAGTCGAATTCCCTTTTCATATTACTGTCTCGGTCGTACGCCACAATCACCAAATGGTATTTGCCCCATGATATGAATCTATGCCGCTAGGACGATCGAACCCGTCCAACTTTTTTTGTCAATAATTAATGCATATTTTGATGACCACCATGCTTAATTAAAGAACCCTTCTCCTCGAAGAACTGCTCACTTGAAAAAATCGTTTCAACTCCTCCGTGTATGTAATCCTGTATATTTCCGCTAATTATTCAATTTATGGAATGAATTTAAAGAACAAAAATGATTTTAATCTCAGTTTTGTTTAAAATTAAATCTAATTTTACTAGAAGATAATATTTGGAAGAGGGCATTTTCATTTATAATTTTCAATATTGCAAAAGGTAATTTTTGCTTTCAAAACTAGAGAGCGATATCTCCTCAGCTTTGAGATTTTGACGTCAGTTTTAGTTATAAACACTTTTTTAATACACGTTAATCAAAATAAGTATATGGATAATTTCTCACTGAAGGTTGTTAGCATTGAAGTATTAAATGGGAATATATCAAACATTGTCTATAAACAGTTTCCTTTGCAATCTCTGAATAGATTATGCAGTTTTGTTACTTTTGCAAATAAATAAAAAAGGAAAACAAAAGGTATTCGCTGAGTGATAAAAATGAGAAAATTCACGCGTAAAACACTTCATGTAATGCAGTTCTTTAAAAAAAAATAGATGCAAATCGGTTTCGTGACTGTGTGTGTGTGTGTGACAAGGTTTGAACACCCAGTCTTCTGTTTTGCGCATGTTGCAAGCAACTATGTAAACTATGCACAGATTACAAACAATTTATCATAAATGGTATTGTACCTGTTTCTACCTGTAATTATATAATACTTGTACTTGCATCGTTATGGCTGTGTAAACAAATGATTTCAAGTCGAAGTATAAATACTACCCTCTCATGTCTGATAAGATATATCATGTTTGCAGCTTGAACTCGGGTACATTAAATGCAAATGGTAAGAGAGGAGTCACTTCGCTCAATATAGAAAGATCCTCGGTCCATTTTCTCAGCTCATTAATTGTGTAGTAAATGAAAGTGTGTTTACTCCAAGGCTGTTCGACAGCTTAACATATGATTTGTCTAACCTCTCTATTTCTCTGTCTGGGTGTCTGTCTCTGCCTCTCTCTCAGAGTATGCATACATTTCTGTATTTGTCAACCTTAGCATTTGGTTTGTGACTCAACTGTTTTGCCAATGCACTGAACATACGTTCCCTCGCAAATATATATATATATATATATATATATATATATATATATATATATATATATATATATATATATATATATATATATATATATATATATATATAAGATACATGATAATTCCATGCAGTTATTCTGTTCATTATGTTTTCCTAAATAGTCACACACCATACAGTCCCAAGGCACATTGAAGTTGTGAAACCTCATCCCATAATTTCTAGACTTCTAACAATTTTGCAATAGAATGATTGTCCCTGGCCATTTACTTCGGAGACGTTATTCCTAACATCAGTCACCTTCACCATGTCATGTGTGTCAGTGTGTCAGCACATACAGAACCTTTGAGCCACATACACGTATATGCCCTAATAAGAACCAAAATGGAAAGAGAGAAGCTACAACATTAACTCTTTTATAACCACCACAATATTATTTTGGAACAATGTTTACTGTTCGACTCAGGTATCACTGGATAGTTTCGTATTTTGACACCCCCACCCCCTAATTTTTAAGGTAGAGTGCACTAAGGTGGCAGGGGAGAGTTTCGTAAATTGGCTCCTGTCAAATTTCTTAACTTAAGGCTATGATGTGACCTTTTGAGTTAGTATTGTTTAATAATTAAAGATATGGATATTTTTGTGAATTAGGTGTTTCGGGCTTGTGTTGTTCTAAAATTGATGTGAGGCATGTACACCTCCCATAGTCAGTTCACAGTATGTAGACACTGAAATACCAATAGTCGGCTAGGGAGCAGAGCTAGCCACCCATAGCAGTAGACACGTGGGTTCAAGGCAAGTAGAATATATCAAAAACTGCCTGGCTGGTAACTATTTTGAATTGCATCCAGCGATTTAGTACACAAAGTTTTTCAAAATTATTACCTAGGGAAAGGGCTTGCGTTTTCACTGTGAGCATCACTTTGTGTCAAAAATGACCTTCGGACGTGAAAAATGCATGTATAAATTAGGGATTGGGGTGCATAAACTTTTTATGCTATGAACTTCCATTGACTTGTCAGGTCAAGTGAATGATATTCTTATGTTTTGTTGCAATATAGCTATACAAAAATAGCGACCTTTTTGACCTCACTTGTGTAATTGTTTTTTAATGAATTTTTATATTAGGCAGGCGGATGTGGTATTAATATTGTGCAGAAAAACTGTCCCTTGCACCCTAACCTGAAAAGTATGAGCCTTGTGTTTATAAATTCACACAGAAACTAAATCTGCAATTTGGTTTGCATTTACTTTGAGTCAGGCTTGAAAATGGGTTGGCTTGTTTGGTGACTGCCTGTCACAGTTAGACTCTCATAGGAGATAAAATGAGTAACTTGGGCTGCAAATGAACAGCCGACTTTGTTTACGTATTTATGTATGTCTGCTACAGCTATATCGCAAAATCGAAATAGTTAAGAGGCGATTAGAATCATGCCAATTAGTTATATACCAGTGAACTTTAAACATGCATGAGACCCATACTAACTCTTTCAACCGCCTTGTCACAGGGAAATGTTCCAAATAGCTCTTTACTGTCAAAAATGAACGCTACAAAGAGGGATTGAAGAGGGATTGGGGGTAGTGTTGGTTCAGTGTAAAAGCTATCAGTTGTACAAGGAATTAATCCGAATACCCTAATTAAAATCTGACAAGCATTCTTTCCACAAAAATCACTGGTTAGTTTTTATTTGTACCTTTAATGTAGAAAATATTCTCATTTATCTGCAATCTGTCTTAGTCCGATGAAAATTCACACACACACAAAAAAAATTCCAGTGAGACCTTAAGAAATGGTATCATTTTTTTTCAGTCTTTTCAAATCTCATTCACTATGCGAAAAGTCATTTCCTCATTACCTCAGCAGCTTCAATCTATCATGTTAAGATATTCTAAACACACATTGCCTATATATTGTATAGTAATAAAACATAGTAGACGCAGGGAGCTAACTCAGAAATGTCAGATTTAAGTTGTCACTTCTCACCCATTCTATTAATGAACAACTTACACCTTTGAGGTTTCATACAAGGTGTTTTAATTGAATTATTTTACTTGGTTATTTAGTTTCTCTTTTTTACAGTACATACTTTCTATATTGTCATAGTTTATTGATGATTAATTTAATTTCATGCCTTATCCATTCTTATCTAATAGGCTGCAATATTTGAATCCATATATTTCATCCTATGTACAGACATTTGAGTTATAATGGCCTATATATACACCACATATCTAACACTTGGACCAGAAACTTCAGCAGGGTACGGAATGATTTGTACAGATTCCAGAGGAAAGCGAATACAACTTATAGCGCATTGCCTACTGTGTTTATTGCGCCATCCTAACATGTCTATCTCAAAAAGTCAACATGTATCCTATATTTGCCACAATAAAATGTGCACAGTCCCTTTCATTTCTGAATAGTACTACACAATAGTGTTACACATGTAAAGCTGAAAAGCCAAAAACAAATTTGATATTTTTATTTATTTTAAATTAATACTAGCATTATCACCAGTCTTTTAGTGTCAAGCTGGTTTTTTCGTGAAGTTCTCTTTGTTTTTTTCTTGTAAACCTAAAGGTCATGGGTAGCACACCTGCCGCAGTGGTACTTCTAGCTACAAGAACATCATAGCTTTCGTTAGGAGTCAGCCGCACCAGTTGCTATGGAGTTTGTACAGGCAGAGATGTATACGTATAAACTTTTTTGAGTCTCAGACAGCATGGTATGATGAATGTTCCTTTTTAAGATGAGATGCCTCAAAGCATTTTGCAACTTTTCTTGCACTATGTAATTAATAGAGCCAGGTAGTAAATTCTTAAGGTCTCACTGGATAGTTTCGTATTTTCGCTTCCCTCTAATTTTTAAGGTAGAGGGCATGAGCCTGAAAAACATGACACATGTGCGGTAAATATCGCCAAATGGTTAAAGGATGATTAGAAGCATGCCAGTTTGTTATAATACCAGTGAAGCTTAAACATGAATGAGGTCCATACTGATTGTTTGAACCGCTTTGTCAGAGGAAAATATTCCAGATAGCTCTTTAGAGTAAAAATTGAACGCTGAACGCTAAAAGAGGGGTTGGGGTAGTGTTGATTCAGTGTAAAAGCTATCAGTTGTACAAGGAATAATCCGAATACCTTAATTAAAATCTGACAAGCATGCTTTCGGCAAAAATCACTGGTTAGTTTTTATTTGTATCTTAATGTAGAAAATATTCTCATTTATCTGCAATCTGTCTTAGTCCGATGAAATTTCATCAAAAGAGCTGCCCAGTGAGACCTCAACCAAAGATGCCTATTATTTTAAGTGTGATATATTTTCGAGGCCTTATATCTGCTGACTGATTAAAAGATTAAACATTGTTAAATAATTTTTAAACATACTAAGATTTAGTTCGCTATATATATATATATATATATATATATATATATATATATATATATATATAAATATATATATATATGTATATATATATATATATATATATATATATATATATATATATATATATATATGTGTGTGTGTGTGTGTGTGTGTGTGTGTGTGTGTGTGCATTTTCTCAAATATACTCTAGAAATGATGGGTAATTCTTTCTCTTTTGTTTACAACCCACTCAAATGTTCAAATTTCTCGTTACAAATACATGGATATTTTTTCGCTACATAATTTTTCTAAATATTTAAATTTTCCCCTCAACCGTTGTTTGGCGGAAGGGAAGCATGGGGAATGGGTTCCTCCCTTTCCTTTGCGGAATGGGGTTACAAAAGGGTATAGGGCTCCTCTTTTCACTTTGATGCAAGGGGAAGGGGTACCCTTTGTCACGTCGCCATATATACACGGGCAACAGATTTAGTAAGGGTCAGTCTTGTCACCAGCTTTTAGTTCAGTTGAGGATATACTATCTTATTCTAAGGGAACAATTAACGAGCAGAGGCGTCAAATAAAGGTAAAAGTATTTAATTACAAAACAGGTGAACCATACAAATGAAGTCACTAGCATGAAGTGTTTTGAAATGGTACTGTGCTAATGTATGGATTACCGTATGGTAGTTAAATACACGGTGCTCAAAAGCATTGTTAGTACAAGAAACATCACTAACACAAGGTTTTGGTCATATAATTGAATTGAACTTTATTTGCATTTAGCCAATTGACCATCATCAAGTATAAACATATACATTTAAGTTTGTTACAAACATTGATGGTGACACGTTTAATACACAAAGGAAAACAAGTCTATCGAATTTACAAACATTCGATAAATACTAAGATATATACTCATGTATGCATACCCACATTCCCAAGCACACGCATACATGCTTATATCCACGTACACATTATATATTTATATACATATACCTATACACACGTTACATAAACCTACACACATATATGCACATACATACATATTCACCGAGAAAGTGAGATAGGCACACATATAAACATGCATACCTGCAGTCATGTATACATGATATATGTTATGAAGTAAGAATACAACACGTTGATGTGTGCCCTGTTAACTACTCCAGACTATATTTGTTGAATCCCATGCGCGCGCTTAAATACAAGCTCCTTCAGGAGAAGACATAAAAAGTATTATCAATATATAAGTAGTATTCACAATGCTTTTCTTATTAGGATTATAAGAACATTATACATGAAATATGAGAGATAGTAATGCATGTATTAATCAATGAAATGGAGATGCGACGAAGAAAAAAAAATAATAGCGAACTAATTCAATCATGTAATTTTAAATCGCATTCATCATATTATTACGTTCAATTTGTGCTCTTTGAATATAATTCCCCAGATATCTAACCACGGTAGTTTTAGTGGAACTGAGTAATTTAATACATTTCAACATACTTGCTCCATTCCAAAAAATAAGAGTTTATATATTTCTTTCTTAGCTGCAAATAACATTGGCATTCTAAAAACAAAGTTATACTCATCTTCCAGCACGTTGCAAAAATACAAATTCTTTGATTTAGTGGCGTGCAATGTGGTATCTTCCATCTCCCTGATGCAGCATGTAAAGTATGGGTAGACATTCTTATTTTTGAAAGGGATTTTCTAAATTTTGTAACTGTTACTATATCTAAATACTCCTTATAGCCAAAATTTTGTGACAAATTTCTATATAATCTAGCTCCTGAAGATTCTCTGATTCTTGGTTGCCAATTTTGAATAAACTGGTCAGATAGACGTTGTTTAACTAAGGATAAGAAAACATTTATATTCCCAACAGCTTGATTTATCCACACGTCCCCCAGACCCAGACTATTTAATAAATTCCGGACTAACAATGCCCAATTTTTCTTTCCAATACGGTTTTCTATGTCAGTAAGCATTACATTATATATTACCGATATATATTTTCTATTATCTGAAGAGATTATCTTAGTCCAGTATTTCAAGATGCGGTAATATCTATTGATCTGTAAGGGTGTCCTCCCCAATTCCTCATATACAAAATCATTTTGGGTAGATTTTTTAATCCCAAGAAGACTTTTGCAAAAATTTAAGTGCAATCGTTCAACAGCATTTCCTTCAATGAATCCACATACTTCTGATCTATAATTAAGAATTGTTGAAATTAGTGTGTCAAAAATTTCACATTTTACCTTTGGGGGCATATTTCCGAACTTGTATACATGTTTGTCCATTGCAAATAATGCTTTTGATGCTAGAGCACTTAAAGTTTGTTGAGCAAGTGTGAAAGAACCCCCTGTTGTAAAACCAATTCCAAGAAATACAAATTTGTTAACAACCTCTAATTGTAAGCCTTTATAGCTGAATGAAGAATCATCTGCTATTTTTCCTCCCTTACTGAAAATCATAATTTTTGCTCTGTTTGTATTAACTTTAAGGTGCCACTTATCACAATATATTCTCAAAGCACTTAGTCCCTTTTGCAGACCATGTTATGACTCGGAAAGTATTAGTAGATCATTTGCGTATAAAATCATAAACAGTTGTAGCATACCTAAGTCAGTACCTTGAACACCACTATTAATAAATTCTTCGTCAATGTCATTAATAAACATGGAAAATAAGAAGGGGATAAGCATTCACCTTGACGCACGCCAGTTACACATACAAATTCTTCCGACATGATGTTATTGAATCTCACACTACTTTTGACATTTTCATACATTGAATATATAATATTAAATATTTTACCTCTTATTCCTAATTTAAGCAATTTAAACCATAAAATATCCCTTATAACAGAATCAAACGCTTTATCAAAATCAATAAAAGCACAAAACACTTTTTTATCTGAGTTAATATAATTATTTATCAGCCCATGTAATGTGAAAATGTTATCAGTTGTGCACATAATTTTCCTAAAACCAGCCTGAACTTCAACAAATAACTGATGTTCCTCCGCCCAACTAACAAGTCTGTTTTTTAAAATCCTAGTAAGTAATTTACCCATGACGCTCAAAAGGGTGATACCCTTTTAATTTTCTATGTTATTTACAGAGCCTTTCATATGAATAGGTATAACTATACACTCAGACCAAATGTCTCGAAAGCAACCAGTATTGAAAATAACATTAAAATATACAGTAAATATGTTTGGAGAACATCTTTGCCATATACTAAAGTTTCATTAAATATATTATCAGGGCCACTGCTTTTACCATACATGTTGGTAACACAAAGCTGTGATTAACAGCAAGCAGAAAGGATTTACATATGCTATTCTAACTGAAAAGTACTACTAAACATTTAATACAATTATACATGGCTGAAGCATGAAAGTACATAAGGATGCAGTGTGTATCAATCAAATAACTAGCAATAAAGGATAAAATACTAATGCTTATCTTAGTATTTCTTATATATGCAGTATTAATATTGTTAGTATTGAGTTAAGAGGTATGGAAAGGCGGGAGGGAGTTAGAGTAAAGAGAGGAACTTAGCTTGGGTTCGAGTGTTTATTGGTGCTGGTGCACCATGGCAGATTTGGTGCTAAAGATTCTGGTTCACCAAGTTTCTGGTTTGAATGCAAGGATGCACCAAGAACGTCTGGTTCACTGGTTCTACGATTTACCCATTTTTGGTGCAATGGTTTGCTCACAAGCAGAATTCAAAGTTCTATTATATGAATTTCGCACAAAAAGTGGGAATATTTATAAAAAATTATTTTTTTTGAATTTAAAACGGTAAAATATAGACGCATTAACGGGCGTTACATTATTTAATGACAAATCTCCATAGATACAACATTATAGCCGGCATGTTAGATTTTAAAAGTCACCTGGTGTTCATATCACAAATCTGCTTGGCACCCAATTGGCATTGCATCATCAACGGACGGGACCAAAGCAAGATTTCTCCACTGAACATGCAGTGGAGGAATAAGGTTGCCCTGGTGACGAGGGACAATATTAAAAATAGATTATAAAAGGTGACTCATCTTATTAATGTGTAAAACCCATAATTTAAAAACATATTTTAAGCTTTAGAGATATTGAAATATATCAGTGGGAGACAAATGATTTCGCCATAGTGGCGATATCACTCTTGGAACAACTTTTTTACCATGTAGGAAATATAACTACCCTTATGTATGTTATTCAAACCTTTATTTGCATATTCAAGCCTATTTCATTTTTCTGCTTCTTCTACTCATTCTCTCCCCCCCCCCCTCCCTCTCCCTCCTCGACAGGATGTACAGATCTTAAAATGTGTCAACTTTAGACCCTTTCTTTTGTGCACATTTGTGCAGCCAATGAGGTGACATAAAGAAATGCCTAAAAACGAACTCCAAACAGGAAAAACTAGACTTTAAGTATAACCATTTTCGGCAAAGTTCGGCATCTTCGGGACAGGAAATTCTATATAAGAAGATTTCGGGAGGCAGACCCAAGCATAATTGTGTCTGTAATCCACAAGCATAATTGTGTCTGCAATCCCGAGAGTTCTCCTCGGTTCGTGACATGTACGAAATTATCATATTCTTTGTATATTCTAGATTTTGCAACTTTGTACTTTGTATCGTTTAATTTCATTTTTCATATGCTATGTCTGCATAATAATGATAAGTGTCTGAATACAATGTAGCCATCGTTTCGATGTTATATTTGTTTAATTCTCAATAATTATAGTTCTCTTGTGTTCTTATTGTGTGAAATTGTAAAATATATATTGCCACGGATTGTATTATCTTTGATAGAAATTTATATCTAGTAATTAGAAAAACGTAGTCATAATAGGAGTTGATTCTTATTTTATTTACCACAGACACATTACGACGCCGAGGTTGGCGCCCTTGGGCTCACCGTTAATAATCTATGAGTCAATATAAATATAAAATATTTATAATAGTGGATAAAAGTTTTGGAGAGAGAGAGAGAGAGAGAGAGAGAGAGAGAGAGAGAGAGAGAGCCACAAAGAGAAAAGTTGTATTCACATATTACATATTGCATGTTCATATTTTTACATTGCTGCGTTATGGGTTTAGCCATTTGTCCTTCCACGCATGTATGCATAAAACTATATAATAAAATTGTACATATATGCACACCTACATACAAAAATGTACTTACCTGTGCATACACGTGTGTTTATGGACCTATACAATATTAATCAATAGAGTGAAACCTCCCTAGAATGGGCACTGCTGGGACAATATGGATGGCTACGATACAGTTGTTCTATCTACACAGAAACTGTGTAACGGGTAGTCCGACTCAGGGACGCATCATGGTATATGGACATGTATACTTAACATAATAATGCATACAAACGTATCAATACATACCTTACTATACGTTGAATGGTACATATAGATAAATTAATATTCAGTTTGAAAAAAAAAGCTTTTCGTATAGTTGCCATTATGTATAAAAAAATTTTCATGTGCAGATTATGTATGCAGAATTCTTTTCAGACAGAAAATACCTTCTTAAAATAACACATACTTGGTAATTCATTATTAATTCTACAGTTATAGATATATAATTTAAACTGTGATAAAAATAAGTTAATAACAACATTAGCTTTCTATGTATTATACCTAGCAGAAATTCCCACTTTCATACATAGGAGTTGTACAGATGATTGCACATATTCTTTATCTGCTCTTTAAGCCTGGTCAAGACTGAATATATTTTTGGACACTCCCATAAAATATGAAATAAAACTTCTACAGGGCTTTTGCAAAAAGAGAGCAGATTAATTGAAATTTGTCCAATTTTTATTGTAGAAAATTATTTGTTGCAACAATTCTGTGTAAAATCTTAGTTTTAAACCATTTATGTCTAGGACATATGGTTACCTTATGAGGCAAGAAAAAGGCTTATTCCATTAATTCTCAATTAAGTCGTCAAATTCTGTGTTCCATTTGCAATTGAGATTGCGTCCTGATTATTGCAAATGACTTATTTGTAGATTATTTTACAGCCCTTTTTATCATTCATTAATATAAGTAAAATAGATGGGTGCATACATGTATATTATATATTAGAATCGATACTGACATATAATTTACTTCTGTACATTTTTGTGGCATTTACAAACTTCTAAAGGTTTTGAAAATTTAAATGGAATCCAAATTTATTTAGAAACTTATAAAGATTGATCCACGAACCATCTTCATTGACAAAGTGATGTATACAGAGAATTCCTTTTTCGATCCTGTGTTTGTACATTACACTAGAATTTCCAATAATGATATTATGATTTATGCATATTTGTGTTTCATATAATTTTTCTTTCTTTTTAATAGCAGACATATTATACAATTTTATATATGCTGAAAATATATGAATCCAAAACATATTAAGGCATTTACTCACACCTTTAATAATAAAAATGACAAATCTGTATTATTTGTACAGCTTCCAAATTCATTCGAATTCATTCGAATTTTTCCATTTAATCCAACAAGGCATATGTAGTGGGCTAATTTGGCTTAGCCAAAATTAGGCTAAGCTTTTAAAATTAATAGTTCACAACTTTAGTGAAAATTTGGCTAAATCTTCATAGTCCAGAACTTTAGTCAAAAGTTGGCTTAGCCTTGGTTGTCCAAAACATTAGCTATACTTGGACTCAGCCTTCATAGTCAAGAACTTTAACTAAAATTTGACTAAATCCCGATAGTCAATAACTTTAAACAAAACTCGGATTAGCCTTAATGGGCCAAAACTTTAGCTAAAATTTGCCTATGCCTTCATAGTCCAAAACTTTCCAAAGATTTGGCTAAGCCTTGAAAGCCAAGAACTTTAACCAAAATTTGGATAAGCGTTGACAGTCCAAAACATTAGTAAAACTGTGGAGAAGTCCAGCTCATGAAAGAAGCTTCCCTAACTCTTCTCAGTGTTGTTACGCAGGTATGCTATCCTACCTTTTGCAAAATAAGTCTTCCCTTTATGGTTTCACATTTCTGTCACTTTAAGTATTTTATGCAATTATACATAACTGTTTTGTATTGTTATCTATCCATTGTATTGTTTGGCATTTAGGTAAGGCTGCACCGTCTACACGTGTAAGCAGCTCAGTTTAGTTACTACGTGAAAACGATAAGCATGCGGTACATCTGCTGTTAGCCGATGCGCATGTCCAGGCAGCTTGTTCCGGTTGCATTATCATTTTTTTCATCATGTACATATATGTAGCAGTACGAAACAATATCACAAAGTTCCTAAAATTGTTTTATCTAAGTTGCCAGATATATTAAACAAAGACATTTGTTACAAACTGATTCGTATCATAATATTTTTAAATAGATATACTTCACGTAACGTCAATGTTACGTTCACTCGAAGCATGTTAATAAAGAAGTAAAAAAGATTGAATTCAACAGTATCCAGGCCGTAAACCTGTATAATGTGCCAATTAAGTATATGAAAGGATCCTTGCGAGACCTGCGTAGCTTTTATTTTGTATCAAATATTGTAATCATGAGCATCTAAATCGATATACTGTTATGTTCAGTATTTATTTGGGATCTAGTTTCTATAAAATATTTCGCATTTTTACTGTAGTCCATAGTACGTGTTCAAATTATGAACGCAACATAATTATTCTCTTGATAAAATAAACTGAACGGTGATTCGATGCTTTTTGTAAGGAATTTTGTATGGATACGGTAATTAATCATGTTGGGTGAGCTCTTGCGTAAGTTTGAATTATTTTCACGGCAAAAGCAAATACATTTTGGAATAAACCCTGGCCTCATCGGAGATCGGAACAAAATATTGATTATTATCTGTGCAGGAAAATATGCTCATTGAATGCATATATATTGTAAACATTCTATAAGTGAGATATCACAAACAATGTCCTCGTCTCCTTTCAAGCAAACTTTCAATATATATCGAACGGTGAAAAAAAGAGAATGTAAATTTGTCGGTCAACCCTTCAAAGGTTTATGCATCTATTCTGTGGGTGAATGTGCATAGTCATTTATGCCAGACGAATGTCTAGGCAGTTTTTAGTACAGTTGAAATGTCCTATCCTTCTTTCACTTGCAATTAATGTGTACCCTGAGTTAATTGTGAACGTGCAAAACTGGATAGATACTTATTTTCCAAGTTATGCAGATAAGTCAACAGCTTTATATAAATATCTATCAGATATAAGCTTAACGTGGAGATCACAGGAAAGGTTGGATTTCTAATCGTTTCAAATAAAAGGGCATGTATAGAGTACATATTTGGAAATTTTGGTAAACGTTGCAGACTACTTTACTAGATCTTTACCATTGAATGCCCCAAAACAAACTCATAACCTTTATGAGGTAATATCCTCTCTTATACCGCATTCAAGCGGGTAACTTAAACAGACAAAATAAGCATCTCAGCATTCTGCCAATCATAATTATAATGCTTCAATAAAACAAATAGTGCAGTCCTTTTGATTTAAGTGAAAAGATTATAGTTGAACACAACGATTAGTGATCTTGAGAAGTAAAGACATTATTCTCATCTTGCAACCCAAGGATTCAACAGTCAAAGATATGTTAATTACACAATGACCTCCCAGCTCTGAGGTCAGGCACACTTTAGATGTGGATTAAAAGAAGTTCGCTGCCCCAAAGGATCCATACCCCCTATTGCAAGGGTTATAGGTCATAAAATGCGATTATCATAAAGTAGTACATCAAATAAGTTGGTTATTAAAAGAAACACTCCATTCTTTTACATTGTAGACATGTATACTTTATCACATTTTTATGATAGTGTTTCGTTCTTTTTAATGTTTTTGCAATTTTACTATTATCATATGGTAACATTACCTGGTTCACGTGTTTTATTATTAATCTTTTGAAAGAGAACATCAGTTTCTAGGTAAATAGACCTATTTTTCCAGCATACTATCGTTATGATTCATAATGCATAAGAAATTTTAAATTACAAAATTAAGTTGCAAGGAAATGACTGCTCCTGTGTGCTCGGAAAATTAACTTAAAATAGTACAACGTTCATTAACTCTGCATATTCTTTCAATAAATATTTTCACTGTGTAAGCATTACTATTTTCTGAATGTACACATATGAAATTGAAAATATTAAAAAACTGAAAAACCTTATGGGCTTATTTTTGTATAATTTACGCAGAAGTTACGAGAGAGATAGCCACGCAGATCGAGCAGTAATCTGAGAGATGCACATCACAGGCAAGGCCCAGCTTTGTACTATCAAACTTGAATCAAACACCTTCATTCAGATATTGAAATAAAAGAAAATGTAGGTTCATCAAATTTTCTTCAAGATATACACAGTCATTTTTTTATAACAAGGATTGCCAGATGGATAAATGCAGGGAATACCTGTCTTTAAAATTGCGGAAAACCAGAGCAGAACCTTTATTTATAATTGCATTACAATCACATTTGGTGGACAGCTTGACATTGATGGGACCGTGGATGAGTTTGATTATCAGCATTCTATGTCATTATTTAGCGGAGTCGTATGTCATGGTTAACGGACCCATTCGCTTTCATTTCTGCACAATAAATTTGTTCATTAATACTACATTTCAACCAAAGGACAGTATTGAATAAAGGCTATTTTCTGCCCCCATCTTTATAAAAAAAGGTAAATATTGTTAAATTTCATGACTCTTTATCTAATTGTGTTATTTAAGATAAAATGAGACTTTTCTACATTCATTATGTTTATAGATTTATATTTCATACAAAAACTACCTTTGAACAAGGGATCAAGATTATAATATCTAGCCATTAGAATGTATCTATCCTCAGACCGTTTTTTTTATTTCCATTCTATTTTAAAGGCTTCCGCTAAAACTGTGACTATTATTCTCCAATAACGCGCAAAGTATTTTGTTCGGCTGTTAGTCCAGCATTTGTCTTTCGTACACATACATGAGGCACACGCCCTAAGCCTCGCTTTGGATCAGAGAGATAAAGCAGTGTTCTACTGAAATATACTTAGCCTCTTTCTCTGATACTATTATTGATGTGTCCATCAAATTTTTATCAATACATTACATATTATGACTAGTTCTAAAGAAACCTTGTCACTGGGACTTAATAAAGTTGGGACGGAAATATAGAAGTACATTCTTATAATTGTTGGCGTATTTAGGAAAACATTATTTAATAAAGCTTACAATGAAACTTCCACTTTCTATGTTGATATTTATTCAGTAATATTGCATGGTGAATTCAAACTAAATCTCTCCTAGTTTAGTGAGAATGTGGATAATGTTCTTGACCCATTCATGTTTTATTAATTGTCTATTTGTTTAAAGAGCTAATCAGTCTAAACTTTGATACAATTAGATTTACCATTATCATGTTTTAAGTTTGATGAATCTATCTAGAGTACTTACCATTGATACTACCTTATCCTTTAAAATTCATTTGTACTTTCAAGTTTGCAGCTAACTTGAATCATATATCTTTTAGCATAAAAAGTGCATGACTGATTTTCTTTTCTCAATTCCTTTCTGTCATTGTAATTAGACAAGAATGTATAACAAGTGTGACTCTCAAAAAAGTAAACTGACTTTGTTTTCTATCTAATGATTTCACCTTATCTAATATGAAGCTAGCAGTAATATGTAAATGTAAATGTATTTTCATCACTTAAGTTTTTTCTTAAATAGATAAGGACCATTTGACTTATCAGATGTTTTATCTAGTTTCAGGTGGAGAAAATGGCCATTAGCGGCAAGTGAACCCTGGATGTGTGTGATTGATCATATCTTCCCCAACCAAGTGTTCAGACAGTCTTAGATTAGATTGTATGAATATAATTAATAAAGTCACATTGAAGATTGATCACTGTTTGACTTGAATGTAAGAGTAGGCTTTTGAAAAACTCAAGCTCATACATTTAAAACAAAACGCAGTGAGTCTCGTAGCATGAACATTTACACATAGGAACAAATTTAAGAAATCATTCTTTTAGTTTTACATATTCGTGTATTTGAGGGAACAATCATGCTATCATTCATACGTTTTGGCTTGGAGACTATACAACGTAGCCTTGATCCAGACGTGCACCTATCAAACAACTGCTAGATCCGCTTGGTCATTTTAACTTCCTAGACTTCAAAGGTAACTTGGAAACAAAAAATGCGCAGATAACTTTTTTACTTTTGTATATTTTATAGTTCATCTATTGCACTTTCAGAAGCTTGAATTGCCTACAGTGGCAAAATTCATTTTTCCTATTTTAATAACTGCTCTAGTTATAAGTTCGTTCCGCACAGCATCGCGAATGATATCCGCGTCTGTATATCAGTTAATTTTCATGTCAGCATCTTTAAATGTATCTAAAAGTACCTAACTCGTTTCGCGCACGAACTATTTCAACACCATTTGAATCGACATGCCGCGTAACACATCTCATTCAATACATGATGTACCAGGGTGGTCTGTTTACATCAAATTCTTCGATGCCGCCATGACTTATGGAAGAGTCGATTGTTTATTAAGGAGTGGACAGATTTCCTATTCAACTATCTTCAGTCATAATGTAGTTGCCTCCATTGCGGTTTCTTGGCAGTTACATTGCTATACATGTACATTTACTTTAGTTATGTGAGACGTTATGCTTCTCGCAGCAAGTCTTTTTCTTTGTAATGAAACATAGATTTTATTGCTCATCAGACAAATCATAGCATAGAAAGACATTAAGTAGAAATTTAAAATAATTTATCATTTGTTTTATTTTGTTTGTTTTTTAAGGACATTTTTCATTTCAAATCAACACACATAAGCAGTTACCTATTTTAGTGGACATACATTTCCAAGGCATCCTTTATAGAAGTATTTATATAGTATAGTAATTTAGCATTAAGACAACTTATTACAGAACTTATGCTAAATGGTAGCATGATTATGAAAAATATGCTTTTAAATAAATCAGTATAACCTTTGATCTGTACTATACTTCGCCCACAAGCCATCAGCTATAATTTTTGCTATTTGACTTCTGAAGTTATTTTACAGAGACTATAAAAGAAACGAATTCAAGTGAAATATAAATCAGAACTGGGATAGTGACCTTGTATATCAGTGATAGAGACACTAAAGTTTAAAATTATGATCACCATGATACTGCCGAAAAAGTTTAAACAGTCGCCAGAATATGTTTCAGCTCATACAACTTTTATGGCTAGATATGGATTTGTTAAATGGATATAAAATGCAGGTTTCCACTGACCCTATTACTGTACATATTTTCCTGACTGGTTAAATTGTATAGTAATAATTCTTTGCCAGATGCTTCGTGATAGCATATGGCTTTGAATGTGGAAGTTTTGTTAATACTAGTGCATTTATCCAAAGAAGGCCTTCATTAAGGAGGATTTAAACGAACAAGCAACTCCATACTTCATAACCTGAAGGTCATCCTGTTGGTATTTAAACTTGCAAAGCTCACTTGATAACATATTGGATCCCGGTCACCCGTTATTAAGTGAACTTTTCATGACCCTTTTTTCATATTTTTATAATGTTGGCATGTGTATACACTGGCAACAGTTTAGAGTAATTCAAAGGACAAACCATTCCAGTCCGTAAAGCATATATAAAAAAGACAATATGTGGTTTATGTGTAGATGCAAAAGCAAGATTTTTTAAAATTTTAAATCTTTAACACCATTTCATATAAATATGAAACTTTATTTTTTCTGCAATTAATAAAACGTAGTTTATTGTAAACTGAATGCATAAGAAATTGCAACATATGTTCAAAATGCACCTTTTCTTTGCTAAAACTGCTTTGTAAGCAATGTTTAAAAAGTGTTGAAAAATGTATGCATACTGTCAATGGATATGTTTCACGATATATTAAATAGAACATATTTGTTATAATACACACATTTTGGGGAAATGAAATATGCATGAAGGTTTCCACAAAAATTTAAATATTTTACTCAGAGTATTAAAAAATAGTTACTACCAAACTTAAAAGAATATGAATTTCAGCATGGTGCAAAGAGATGAACATGGAGATAAATCTAGAAAACAGACGAGATTGTTAATTTGGCCTAGAAGATAGCTATATTTTATGCCGAATCTGCCCCAAGGTCACCACAACACGATTAAGGACGTTCCCTGAAACCCAAGCTTAAGAATACCACAAAAACTCTTTGAAAAATGTCAGGGATGCTATTAATCGTTACATTCAAGTTGAATATTTGGTCATTCAGCCAATATTGCTACAGATCCTGAGTGTAAAAAAGCAAAACGACATGTAAAATGGGAAATTAAAGTTTAACACCAAGAGTGACTTATCAAGATTAATTAAACACAAACCTATTATTCCTCAATCAGACATGCATGCAATCAATCAGTACCTGATGCAAGATCATCCTATCGCACTCAGGGTTCGGTTATATCTCTCTATCCACTATGCTACTCGTGGATTATAATTCCATAACCAATTAACACCTACCAGTTTTCAATTCAAGTTTGATGGAAAAGGAGCTGAATATACCATTTTGACCCATCAAACTATGCAGTTCTAATCATGAGCGGGGGGGGGGGGGTTGGGGGGTGGGGGGTAAATGCTAAGGAGGAAAACCCTTACAAGAGAATGTATGCAACTGGTTGTCGAAACTGCCCGGTCAAGTCAGAAAAATACTACCTCATATGCATTAATCCAAAAGCTGAATTGCGCTCTTGTCACATTGATAAAAATGCTCTGGAAAATCCCCAATTGTGTCAAACATGGTACACCACTAGAAGTGTTAGGCAGAGACAATTTAGTAATTTTAAGCCTGACGTATGTAGACATGCCCACATTTTCTGCAAGATATACTGCCCGCTCTCTTCGTGCCACAGCTTTGGGTGCGATGACAGATGCCAACCTTCCTGCTAGGCACATTATGTCTCTATCTGACAACTCCAATGAACTTTCCTTCAAACCCTACACAAGGTTTAATATAAGGAACAAATAAGTAAAATTGTGTCCAGTGTAAATTCAAATGTGGCACTTTATGCTCCATATTCTTCTGCAGTACCATCCCAGGCCTCTATAAATGTTCAAGTCATTTTTCCTGTATCTGCACAAACTCCCCTACAAGCACTTTCACAAAATAGAAGCCTTCCAGTTAAACTCCAACAAAAAATCACGTGCCCCAACAAGTTAAGGAAATACTTGCTTTTCAAGTTAAGAGCCCCAATGTAAACTATCCATGCCAAAATCATGATAGTATAAAACATCTATCATTTATAGTTTTTATTATAAATTTAATGGCAATTTCCAAATGATAATTAAAAACAGATTCAGCAAAATGCAGGACAAATACTTATATGCAAGTACAAATACTAAAACTGTAAATTCGTAAATGTGTCATACATTTGTTTCATTTTTATAGTTATATATCATTGCTGTGTTGTAATTCTTTTTACAATATTTTTACAAATGTCTGATAATACTAAACACAAATTTCATAAATAAACACAATAGTTAGGCTTGTTGTTACTATTTCCTGTGTAAAATACTTCACTTTTTACACCAAGAGCTTTCCACATCAACCATCAGTCTCTATTTCCATCTATCATTTTGTGTCTGTCTACACGCTGTCAGATATTTGATTCGGAAGGGCGATCAAGTTGTAAAAAAAAAAAATTTTCACTGAGAATAAATCCTGGAATAATTATATCAAACAACTGCTCATTGTTTTACAAATGTGTGCGGATGTGTGTGAACAAACAAAAAGTACCACATAGCTTCTATAACCTAATGTATCTACATGTAATGGCCTAGCCTGTTTATAAAAAATGAAAATATTTTATTAAATAGAATACTCACGGGTTTGAATAGTGATTAATCTGCCAAATCACTTCAGTCAGTCCATGAAAGCATCAAATCTTACAGTCATTTTCATGTATGAAAGAATTTTACATCTTTACTTTGAATACTGAGCTTACACTCAGAATACAAAAATATCCATTTAGGTAAAATATAACGACCATGCCACGATTGTTCATAACCCTCGATTGGCTACCATCGGTTTATTTACATGATGACGTATTTACTACACTCATGGAAGAGAATTCCCTGTTCTATAAATAGCTACGTACAAGAAACCGTTGAATGAATATTCCAAAAATGATACTAAGCATTAAAATTCAAGCAAAATGACAAAACGAGTTAATAAAATTAGTAGAAATTGCACTTATAAGAGTTTAATGTTGTTTTTTCTGAGTTTATTGTGATATAAACAGTAAGTTTCCGGATCACACAGCTTACATAACGCCCCGCCTTTCGGGCTTTGTTTGCTGTGTGATTCTTCAATTGACAGTTTATAACACGATAACCTCAGAAGAAAAAATAAAACTAAAAAAACAAAAACCTTGAAAATAAAACCATATTCAAATCTTAAGGTTTATGTTGTTAACTTGGATATTACACGATGTATTTTGGTCATATAACTTCAAATAAGCACAGCAGAAACTACACAATATAACAATTGTAACTGCTAATATGACCTAGATTACCGTATGGTTCATGTGATGACAAATACGTAAATTCAAGTTAATCAAATACCAATAGACCAATAATGTATTTTTGGTTAGTTTCATCAGTCTCAATATTCTCATGCAAGGGTGCTTTCTGACAATGTCATCAAAACCCCTTCACCGGTTTCGAAAAAGAAAGAATTATATTTTCTAATTTGAGTAATAATGGCCATATTTGATATCAGATCGGCAGCATTTGTATACTCCTGAAAGGCCTTCATGCCAGAATGCGCTGTGCAAAGTAAAGTTGAAATTGGTCAGGAGATTTTTGAGAAGAATATAATTGCCAATTGACTACAGACATGTTTTGCTATTTTTGGTAACGGCAGCTATATATAATGACGGATCGACACAATTTGTACAAACTTGAAAGGTCTTCATGCTCAGATGTTTCTGTCAAATTTAGTCAAAGTCAGTTTAGCAGTCTTGGAGAAGTTGTTTAATTTTTTTCTATTTATAGCAACGGCGGCCATATTGATGGCGGATCGGCATTATTTGTACAAACTTAAAAGGTATTTATGCTGGAGAGTTCTGTGCCAAGTTTGCTTGACATTGCTCTGCAACTTTTTGAGAAGAAATTTTTCAAAAAAAACTCTTGACATACGACGGATGACGCACGACGGACGACGGTCCATACCATAAGCTCACTTGGCCTAATAGTCAGATGAACTAAAACCCAATGGTGTTTGATGTGAGAAACTGACATCTTCAATCAATTCTTTAAGGATGAATATATGTCAACTTGTTTGGAACTAAGAAGGAATAACGAAATAAAACTGTTTGAAAGGAAAAGTGATTGCCTCGAGAAAATATGAGGAATACAGAGCATTCATCATCTTGGCAAAGTTTTGTATGGTCTAGGGAGAGAACGTACCCTCCCCACTGACTGAGTGTCGTTCAAAGTAATCATATGCATATTACTAAACGAAATAAAATATACAGTGTATATATACTAACTACTATCCCTAATTTAAATAAACTCTCACTCCAATATATATATATATATATATATATATATATATATAGATATATATATATATATATATATATATAATGACAAAATCCGACCTTTAGGCGACAGCATATAAATTGGTAATTTCGGCGACATCTTTGTACAGTGAATATGTGTGAATATCTACGAGTCATTATTGTGCCTATAGAGTGATTTCTGAAGGGAATATTGAAAGGAATGTAAAAAAAGCAACAAAAAAGTGGTAAAAGAAAATAAATGACGAACATACATTTTTGGTCGCCCATTTACTGTTGCCGGAAGGTAAAACGATTTACGTTCATGCATATAACCAACCTTTGGGCGACGTATGTGTATGTGTCGCCCAAAGGTTCTGTATATATGTCGCTCAAAGGTAATCACCTAATGGTATCATATACAATGAAAATTCGCTATTACGATCAGCAGCGGGGCTGAACGAAAGTGGTCGCATAAGCAGAGTGGTTTAAATATCGGGTTCTGCTGTCGGCATCCATCTGGTAGTGGTTTATGTGATCCATATCGATAATCGGGCGATTGTATTAGAGGGGTAACATGTAAGTATCAATCGGGGCTCGAATCACTGTTCGTAATCCGGAATAGCGGCGTGGATTTAATTTGGATTGTATACAGTTTTAATCCAGAAAATAAATTTGGTTCTTTAGATCTCTATAGCGGGTTGGTTTTATTACCGGTGTGGGCGTGGCGTTCTTTTTATTTTTTATTACTATATATTCCATTCATTATACATATATTTTACATGTTATTAGATTTAAAGTTTATGCTAGTCCGTGAATTAGTGGATTTTACAACAGATATTATTTTGATGACTCACTGCAGTGAATTGTGAAAATATTTATTTCGCTGCAGCCAATTGCTCAATTGATATCGATAACATTATGACCAAGAAATTTGATCCGCTATTATATCACTTACATGGTCTAGTGGTAAGTATGGGTACCTGTCAGGCAGGTGTACCACGTTCAACTCCCTGTGGGTGGATATTATTATTATTATTATTCTTATTATTCTTATTATTATTATTATTATATATATATATATATATATATATATATATATATATATATATATATATATATAATTTTTTTTTTGTTTAATTATTTTTGTTTACGTGCTTTTTTACCTTGAGTTAGGAAAGAGAATTATGTTACTTTTTATATTTTCTGTTCTTTGGTTTTGTGGGTTTAAGATCATTGTTCAGCACATCATAGGCTATACATGGCGGCCAGTATATTTGGTGGAGGAAGAACAGCGGGAAGACAACGGGAAGAACCACCGACCCACAGGAAGCTACTTGCAAGCTTTCTCACTTACCCACGTTGGACGCGGTGAGACTCGAACCCACGCAGACAGAGGTGAGATGCTTTAGAACACTCGGCCCCAATATTTTCTGTGCAAATATACACAAAACACAGCAGAACATACACCGTAAACAGCTGACATTATCGCGCGGGATACCGTAATAAATGTGCTACTTCAGTCTGTTATACATTTTGCTAGCCAATAAGTTTAAGCATAAAATAAAAAGAAAATTTGCAAATATATCCGTTAATCATTCAATACAGGAAAATATCCTCTATATCTTTAAGCTGTATACCTTTTATTTTATATACATCACTTTTCTCATCTTTGATGAACTGAGATACACTCTGAATTATTTCCATAATTCTGGGACAAGGGAACAATCCAAAGTGTATATACTATCTTTAAAGTATTTAATGATAAATAAATAGATTTTGAGGTTTGAGGACGATTTTAGACTTGTCTTGCTTTCGAAAGTTAAAATGTAACCGTCACGCTGCGATTCGCATCAGTTTTGCTCGCTGTTACACAATTGCAACATAATCACAAGCCTAACTTTGAATTTTAATACTATCAGTTCGTGTACTGCTCGCAGCCATTTCATCCTGCACACACAAAATTTTGCAATGATATCAAAACTGCAAGAAAATATTAGAAAACTGAAACATTCGATTGTTCATTTCGTTAAAATTTGCGGGTATACAGAAGAAATTCGTTTCTTCCTTCCTTGTATTATTATTTTTGTAATAACTGCTTAGATTTAAAACATGTCACAGTTTATTGACAAACCACAAAATGCTCAAATTAAGATAATGTTAAATAGAACATCTCAGTTCATTATTTAGCTATAAGGGGTACCCCCTGCAAAGGATAGTGTTGACGTGTTTCTCAAAACATTAGTGATTGATAAGTCCAGGACTGAGGCAGGAGTCATCGAAAATTGTATTTATTCAGTCACTAAAGCATACTGTTGACACTTATTTGTCCTTTTGTTCGTTTTGATAAACCAAAAACCTCTCTACAAGTACTGCCTATACACTATAGGAATTTGAAACACTGGTCTTGGACTCTAAAATGTTCCTGAACTGTGCATAAAGAGGAACACTAATTAACTGACCATCAGTTTTCAGACTCCGTGAATCATGTTGGTACATACATGTGCTATCCCAGAGAGGTAAATAGAAAAATGTCTTAATTTGTCAGAAAAGACGTTTAATTAACTAGACAAGAATATATTCAGAGGATAACCTGAAAATTATATAGAAACTGTAATGATAATTATAATCCGTAAGATTTATATATTTGCTCTTTCGGTTTTTAATGTTGTTTTCTTCACACATTTTGGGACTCCTGCTCTTCTCCCCCGGACCACAGTTAGGAATCCAATTTCTGGAGACTAAATGTCCAGGCCTTGAATTCCAGACTTTTACAGATTCAATAGCCGTAAATCAGATTCAAATATGTAAAAGCTGTACAAGTTACATATATACTTTAAAGAAGAAAACTTCCAAAACCTGATCTTAAATTATGAAACCTTTTCAAGTGAACATTTTAGACCTTTACTCAAAATCCAGTCTGTAGAAATCACAGTTCCACCCTAGGAAACAATTTCATGATTTACAGAACTATTTTAATAGAAGTACCAAAAGGTTAAATTTGTCTCCGGTTATCATAAATAGCATGCGGGAAATCTGATCTCAAAGTTTCGAGCAATTTCTCATTCTAAGACTAAAAGTTTATGAATTAAGGGCCAGAACATCTCATCCAAATAGTCATCATTGAAATTCATGTTATTTTTCATTGTTAAACTTAAGTGTAAATTCAAAACCAGGACTCACAGTGTCACGAGCTTATTGAGTGCTCTAAAACATGCTGTTGTGTTGTGTATAGAACATCTACACAATTTTTTTAAATGAAAGTTATCAATACTTTATATCTGATGTATAGAATTTGTGTACAGATATGAATGTAAACATAAATTAAATCCATAGGATGAATCACTTTTCAGTAACAGTGACCTTGATCCCTAGTGCTTGATTCTCACATCATAACATTTCATTTCTGGTAAATAACTCCAGTTGTAGTGAACAGATTTCAATGCAACTTGATGCATATTGTTTCCCTGAGCCTAAGAAAGAACCCTACTAATCTTGATGTAAGTAGTTACGAGTCAAGATCGCTCTTCTTAAAATAGATTTTACCTTTGAAAATATTTGCGGGTAATAACTTAACTACTACACATCGAATGTTTACAAGAGTTTGAACATATATTTTCCTTCGCATGAAAATCTAATCATTTTGCATGGGGTGCTTCAAGATCAAGGCTACTATTAGTTAAAATGCAATTTGTCCTTGCATTAAATTTTCTTAAACCGATTTCAACAACGCTTGGTACATAATCCAAGTGTGTGTGTGTGTGTGTGTGTGTGTGTGAGAGAGAGAGAGAGAGAGAGAGAGAGAGAGAGAGAGAGAGAGAGAGAGATTTCTTGAGTCAGTGCCATAAAGTTTGGAGGTCAGCATTCATATGAAAAAAGTTAGTTTTACTGAACAAACCATTGTATAAGTTCGTTCAAACAAAATATTCATGAACAAAGAGAGCCGTTTACTTCCATCGGCAATATTGCTCATATGCACCTTTTGTTTTTTTTTTTTACAATTATACTGAATTTCTTAGAATGTGGTCTTTTGCGGGGAGGGTTATTATGGTTATAATGGTTGAATTAACCGATATACGCTTTAAGACATGGAAAAATGACAGTTTCAATTCAATCTATGTCGATTTGACTTTCCTTCAGAAGGAGTAAAGATAGAAAGATTATAAAGTTCATAGCTTAATCGGCCATGCAGTATGTTAGATCTTACTATATCACTGACTGTATTTTGTGAGAATTGTATTAGCCAAACAACCATCAAAATGTGACTCTCCATTTTAACAAGAGTAGCAATAACAAGAACAACAGTTCGGCCATATATATGTAATATATTCAATCAAATATGATAGTAATAATTTTAGGTTAATATACATGTATAAAAAGTGATTTGATTCAGTTTTCTGATTCTTGAGGAAGTGCATACATGGTCACTCGCCTATAGCCTCATAGCGATTGCCGAAATGGATGAACCATTGGGTTATGTTGAAAAGCACATCCCCCACAGTCATATGTCTACCGTGAAACACCTTGTGTCTTTTTGTGTTTGTGCACGAAACTGCTGTGTTTATTTGTATACGTGCAACTGTGATATCTCTGTAAATATTTTTATCATATTCCTAAGTAGTTGCTTTATGAAAAATCTCATAAGGGAGGAAATAAAGATTAATGAGTGAAGGAACAATCCTTACATAAATATGCCAGCTGTGTTAGAAAGGAACAAGTCGATGTGACCATCATTTCAGGATGGGCAGAGACAACATAGTTTCCAAAATGTCTTCCCTAGTAACCATATCTTATATCCGATGGGTATCATTTCCGTCTAGAATTACATAGACGTCAACGCAAACTTTGAACAGAATTCATTACTTTTTATCCCGGTATCTTATACGCGGCCGGAACAAATTGATCCTAGTGAATTAGCGATTTTCGTCTGTTTCTGATGGGATGGGGTGTGGTGGGATGTTTATTGGGTACGAGTGGGGGTGGTGTTTAGATATAATTGAATCTTTTCACATTTTTCTCTCCCCCCCCCCCCCCGCACACACACGAAACCCCCAACCCCATCACCCTCTATCCGAGTTTGAGTTGAATCTCTTTTGATGAAAGTCCTTCCAGATAACCCGCTGTATTGTTTTATAGTAGCACTTTAGAGCAAGGTCCAAATATGGCTTTCATAGCACACATACTCTTTCCCACCCACCCCAACCCCCGGTATATTTTGTTCCTTTTTTAACGTTGGAGTAGGTATAAGATTAGAAACATACTTTGACCGAGTGTGTTAATTAGCAACATGCGTAAATACAGAATGGTTGATTATTAGAAATTACAGACAATGAGGTTATTTCCACTGATTTCTTGTTAACTCTGCTGATAATCCTGCATACCATTTCTATATTTCTTCAAAGTTACAAATCGGAGATCAGGTCTGAGTGGTATGGTACTTTGACTTAACAAAAGTTTCTCTCGTACATAATGCAGTAAGTCAATTATTAAAGGAAACCCGAGCATTAACGCATGTTAACACACATTTGCGTTTGTTTGGGGTTTTTTTTTTGTTGTGCTTTGTGTTTTATCTGATTCAACGCGTTGATGGACATACCCGTGGAGATGTTTTCTTAAATTCAAAATGGATGATGATTTCTTACGCAAAGAAATTCATTTATAATGTTGTGTGATTATGGTCAAGGCCAGTTAAAGTTTTAATTATCTCTTAGTCAAATTTGCAACTATAAGAGGATAACATATGAAACAGTCTGAAGTCCCAGTTCGCATAGGTAGGCCTGCAAAGGACGTTTCATATATGCTAGAAAATGGCATGTTGATCTAACATGAAATTCTATCTATTTGTTCGAAGAATCAGTGTTCATGAGCCCAAGAAAAAGTTAATTTTATGTTCCCTAAAAATCGAGAGGACACAAGTGCTGATAGCTCCGCCAAAGTTGAAAGGTATGTCGCAAATCCGACTTTCCTCTTATATTCCAATCCCTATCTCAAATGGAAAACGAATTCATGCAAACGGTGTCCTAAGGGAGAAAAAGGAATGGGGGCTCAGTGATGGGTCTCACTCGTTTTCATACCAGAAGATGTTGAAATGTAGGTTATCGATTCTTGTGTCGAGTAGCGCTGCGCAAAATAGAGCAACAATTAAACATCATTGGCGTCAGTGGGTCACCGCATGGTACATCCTGTGTAGAAAATCAAATTCCAAGCTCAGGTTCTTATTAATGTTGACACTCCCAGGCCAAACACCTCGAAGCGGCCCGTAAGGCAAAACGAGGCATCAATACAGAAATCACACCCGCAGGCCTAAAAGTAATGCAAAAGGACGGCGGCATTTTTCCCCTGTTAGCCGCAATATCGGCTCTTATAGCTGCGATCAAGGTTGCGGCTGTTCTGCCTCTCGTGGCCGCTGGTTCCGCTGTAGGGGTCAGCAGGTGGGCTTCAAACAAGCGCATCGTCCTTGGCTCGGGTGCGAAAAAATGGGGCACGGCATGTCTCTGCCCGAACCGAGTCCGGTTGGGGGCGGCCTGCAGCTACCAAGGTCTAGACCGTTTGGAAGAGGCTTGCACCTGCCTCGTGGATGAGCGCGAGTGACCTTTCTACCCTTAATGTATTTTTCTGGCATTAACATTCACGAAGAGTTAGGGAAACTGCAGGGCCGCAGGACCGCAGCGGGCACGAAGACGTCATCGTGAAACTTTACTTGCTGCAAATCCATGAATGCACTGGGTGTTGCTCAGGTCCACGCCCGCCTAACTTTTATATTTTGATTCCTACAGACTGGCGCCCCTTCCTCCCGAACTAATTTGATATCTGCACCGGCGGAGCAGCGGAGCTACAGCGACACCTCTGACCTGCTCCATCATTCCGGTCCAAAAAAGAAGCGACGGGCCCAACATGAAGCCGCGTGTTCATCGCCATGCTAAAAAGCGCTAGAGCAGAATTCGACACAAACAACATTATTGGAAACGGTTTTACAACTGCATTAGAAACAAAGCTGCAAACAGGCAAACAAGTTTCCTGCAGCGGCAACACCATGCCTGTGGATATTTTGGGTGCTCTGAATGGTGCGTGGATACCTAGCCATCGACGGCATTTTTGTGCATAGGCAGGATCTTTGCAACTACATAACCAAAGCCGACCTCGCGGCTTTTTGCTCAGTTTTTATTGTATGCGCCGCAGACGCGGATCCTGATGGCGTAGTTGTATTTTCGGATCCCCAGAGTAACGTAAAAAAATCGTTAGTTAATATCTCTTCAGTTATTGTCAAACCGGCAACCGGAACGGTGGTAGATGCTGATATTTAACGTCGATGGGTCGCAGCGCAATAGCTGTACGCCGTTTGAAAGTCCTGAAACTACTAGAGTTATAAATAATGCCTTGCGCAATGTTGGAGAGCCGAACAGGCCGTCTCATGTCGCCAACAAAAATTATGTGGATGTCAGCGCTGCCCTATGGGCTCTCAAGGATTGGGACACCACGACCAATGTCCTCAACATGAGTGGGAACAAAATCAAGTCTTTGGCTCCGCCAACCGAAGATCTAGCAGCGGCTACAAAACATATGTAGATGAAAGAGTTTCTAGGCTAGCCGAATGATGGTTTTCAAAAACATGTGGAAGATATTATTGCTGTTTTATCAGACCCAACCTGAGATTTAGACGCGGCTACAAAATATATGTAGATGAGCTAGAAACATTTGCACATGGGCAACATCGTGGTTTTTAATGTCGATGGTTCGTCGAGAGACGCTGGAGATTCTGTGGAACGTATCAGAAAGTACGCTGAAGATAGCGCAGCTGCAAGGGACTAAAAAAAAGCGGCGGCGCAATAAAAGTCGCGCTAATGACAGGCCACAACCGAAACTAAAGCTTACGCGACCCAGTCGACCCTCAAGATTCTGCCATGTTGAGCATTGTCACAAGTAGGGTACCAGACGCTCCAGCAGATGCTGATACCAGACCGTACGTTTTAACTCCGTCAGCTTGGATAAGAGGTTTTTCGGTAGCTGACACCTTTGATTTTGCATGGTAGCCATCGTTATGGCTAAAGCTACAAAAATGGAACCCTCGAAAACGAGATCATGCGCTAATCAGACGTTGCCACGTCGGTTAGCGGGTCCACCGATCACAACCTGTCTGGTTTTTACCGCTGGAACACAACGCAAAACGTTGGCGGTTTCCTGCTTGACACTATCACCTACATTATAATTACTCCTTCCACCAGAGGTGGAGGACTGTACTTTATTAACCTACACCGGCGTCATGGCACTGGTCGGTGGGCGACGCTTTCGACTCGTGTAAACGGCGTGTCGCAGTCGCAGATTAACAGCGGCGGTCAGCCTATTAGTGCCACGCATGATAGTTTTACAAATGAGCTTTGCGTTTAACGTTCTGTCTGGCGAAACGCCTGCCATCGGATGCGAAGGTCTCAACGTTGATACAGCCAGCCACTTTACTCATGATAGCAGTTACTCAAGAGGACAAAGTGCAGGTAACTGCTCGTGTGTATATGTTTGAATGTAGCCAGTTTCGACTCAAGACCACACCGCAATCGATCATCATACTGGAAGAACGAATTAATTAAAGCTATCAGCTGTTCTCAATTAATAAGAAAACAAATGAACTTCAGTTGGGGATTTAAACCTACAGTGAATTGTCAGCCTCAAATCCCAAGTCATATTCTATCATGGCTAAGGAAGTTAGTTGCAAGGTATTATATTATTTATTAACAAAAGCTGTCTCCAACATTTTAGCAAAACCTGTCTGCTTGCGTCATTGTCCGTTCTAGTGTGGAGAATATAATCTAATTACAAACTAATATTATCCATACTATGAGAGGCTCTAATCTCTTTACAGCGGATTTCAGAATGATATGAATGTCCTCTTTTATGCACACAACTTCCTATCTGACTCAAACCCAACCGTTACCCTATAGACCATATGACACAAACAACGCTTAATTGAACTAGGTCTTGTCGGACCTTATAACTTGGCTATAATAGCCATTTGTAAGTAAATGGGTTTGCACTATTTCCAGTTTTCATAAAATATCTTTTAAGTGCCTGCAGGTTGGGTTTAAAATTC
This sequence comes from Margaritifera margaritifera, assembly GCA_029931535.1. Taxonomy (NCBI): domain Eukaryota; kingdom Metazoa; phylum Mollusca; class Bivalvia; order Unionida; family Margaritiferidae; genus Margaritifera; species Margaritifera margaritifera. The sequence goes on along the minus strand of JAQPZY010001539.1, from coordinate 1,507,040 downwards.
TAGACAGAGAATGTTCGGTAGATTTATCTATGTTATTATCTAGGATGTCTGCTAGTATGCGTGTTTACAGTATGAAATACGGAATGATACTCAGCCAATAATATCATACTGGTTTATTATGCGTATATATAGTTAGACGAGAGCATCTCGCGCCGTCATGTATTCGTACCTTATCTGGCACAGCGGCTATTATTTTGTGCCGGAAAAATATTATTATGTGCACTCGAAAAATATTCCAGCGCTAATTATTGTCGGCCTACCCTATTGCCTTTGGAAGCGTTCTAGAGAAAACTTTTAGCCGTAAATGGGAGGAGGGGTGGGGGCAATATTTTGTTTCTGAGTTTGTTTATGCCGCTGAGAATGTTTCTTTTTTCCCTCTCTTGAGAGAAGAGGTATATTTTGGGTGGGGATATTTTAGCGGAGATTTGTTTCTTTTCACACCTACTGCTCTAGCGCGAGGCGGACTTGTGGGTCACAATTCCGGGAACAATTTTTGGGCGGGATTTTTTTTCTTTTTTGCCCTGTTGCCCTGGCGCAAGACGGACTTGGGGGCTTTATTTCGGGAAAATATTTTCGGCTCGGAGGGGCATTAAAACGTATTTAGTCCCCCATCCCGGCTATGACTGGAAGCGTTTTTCTGGGGTAAATCGCTCCTCCCATGCGCTGGAATTACCTATCCTGGGTTACCTTCCTGCTCGGGGTTAATCGTAGACGTTACAGATACAATGACCACCAGCGGAATGTGCTCAAATTACACGAGGAATACGTTTTAAACACGTGGCTAGATGTCAAATATAAATTGTGCCTATTATCTCTTTTAAGCTTTATATTTGTCACTCTGGTTTACATGGAGTCAAACATAGTTGTTGTTAATACGTTGGGGATTTTCCAATTACTTGAACACAATTTGCCTGGGGCATTCAGGAGTTTTACTCAGATTGTTAATTTCATCAAATGTTTCCCTTAATATGCATCAAAAACTGACTTTCACAACTTATTATTGGTATATCAGACCTGTGTATTAAGCGTTTGGGCCATGTTTTGTTGTACGTAGCGTGAAATACTGATCTACGGCTTAGAAAAGCGTACTTTTGACGCACTAGATGATTAGGCTATATTTTTGCATTCAGCTCAGTTTCTTTGACACTGCTGCATCTACATGCATCAAAATTGATTGCTGTATTCATCCCGGAAGGTGCCAATCAAGAGGGCAAAAATAGGTCAGGTTGACCTACATGTAACACTCCAGTAATTACATTAAGATTTTGCATTTAGCTAAGTTTCTTCGAATCTTTAGTATGTACAAACTTGAATCCTGATGGATATATTCATCTTCGAGGGTACTATTATCCATTCGCAATAGCAGGAGACACGCTCCAGTGATTACATGCAGTTTTTGCATTTAACTCCATTTCTTTGACCCTGTTGTGTGTCAGCCATCAAACTTGATAGGCCACAGACAACTAATTCTATTATAGTAGACCGTAATGTTAATGTTTGACCAAATTACTATACTTTCAAGGTAAGACCCGCAAATCACGCTTCATTCTGTGAACGATCTATTCCAGAGCACACTTTTAAAATGATTATAATGTTATGCTGCGCGACTCGTTTTTGAGAACAATTCTCTTGTAGGTGCCCACAATAACATTCCTGCCTGGAGAGATTACACAGTTTACATACAGTATTACCTGGGCGGCGACAGCGAAAAAAAAAACAACCTGGATATGGTTTGAGATTCGAACCGACTATTGCATACAATTTACCCATACGTGGGCTTGTTCTGAAAAGTTACGTTAATTTTTTTTCCCCTGTAATTATGTTTACCCAGTTAGTGACCTTCATTCTTTTAAATACGGTGTTTAATATACCACTACACATAGGCTGATTTCGTAGCCCATAAAATAATTAGTTGCCTGTGACCAAATAGTGTCTTTAGGTATTATATTAATTTACATGTTCCATCTACTTGGCAAAGTACGTGGAATGAACACTCAACAAACAAGCTTCTGGACATCAAACTCATCCCTGGAGAGGGGCATCCCTCATATACAAGAAATCGCAGAGATGAAGTGGTATTGTGGCGCTCGCGTAAACGTAGGAATTAACCGTAGACATTGCAGATACGATGACCAGCCGCGGATTTCCAATTACTTTAACACAATCTGCCGGGGGCATGCAGGGGTTTTACTCAGATGCTTTTTATGTCATTAAATGTTTCCCTTAATATACATCAAAAACTGACTTTCACAACTATTTATTGGAATATCAGACCTGTAAAGACTATTGTAACAAACCTAGGGTATGTACTATTTGTATTTATGTTTCCGTGTATAGCTTGCTAGATTTTAGTGATTATTTTGTTTTGTTTTGTGACTCGCATTATTTTAGTCTCCGTTTAAAGGTGAGAAGGTATTGTCCCATATGAGTCAATGCTATTGTATCATTAACGGTAGGTTCTAATTTGTGGGTGGAGTGGTGTATGATTTAATAGAGGGAGATTGGATCTTCCTATCAGCGAGCCACGCATTTAGCAGACACGAGTCCACTTGCATTATATTTCGAGCTAGAAAAGAACTGATTGGAACTTAATAATCTTGCATGGGCGAATTACAAGTATAAAAATGATTTTCTAATGAGTTCCTTCCCAGTTAGGATTAAGGAATTTATAGCTTTGTGTGTTTGATTGATAAAAGAAGAACCTTCCTACAGACGTCCCCAGTTTTCAGTCAGCGGAAACTTGATTACCTTTCTACATTACTTTCAAAACTGTGGAGTTTTGAGAAAATCTTCACATCAGTGGGCATGCTCTTGAACAGCGATCACTAGCAAAATTGATTAGACAATAATAGTCATTTTATTTCGCAACAGGAAAACTGGTGGAAGGGTGGGCAACCGCTGTGTCCCCGTGGCTGTTGAATGGTTGGGTTAAGGACGACCCAATGCTGTCAAATGAGTTGAACCGATAAAGCCGCACGGATATAGCATGTAGATTTGTGTGCTACGGTTGTTGTATATTTTGCAATAATTTTATTTGATTCTGAGATTATTATATGAGGGCAGAATTCGCGTTTTGTGTAAATTGATTCGGATTAATCATGTGCAGTATTAGCTTCCAGAAACATTGGTTAGAAGTTGTTTGTTTGCTGCTTAGAGCATGATTTATATACTTTAGAATTAAATCGAAGTGTGTATAAATGGTGGTGAACAGTTTTCTGTTGCTGTGGCACCTGTGTATTAGTCGTGATGTAGATGTGACGGCAATGTCAGTTAGCATGGTTTAATGGCAAGGATGAAAGTGGTACTGTTTAGTATGAAGCGTCGCTGGTCCGGAGTGACTTCTGGTTTTGGTAGAGATGCTTAGTTCTTTTAGGAAGTGTTATCTCTGTACCTGAGTTGTCCGCGTAGTTAGGCAGGGAAGACTCTATTTTTGACCTGATAGAGACCTGCTTGTTGAGAAGGTGTTGTCACTGTTTACTTTGAAAACTGGTGGGTACCAGCATATCATCGGTAATAGTCTACTACGGTTTTCATCAAGCGTAGATTAAAGACTCAGCTTGTGAAGATCGGTGTTCATTAGGTAATTGCTGCAAGATTGCTCTTGGTAAACGAAAATTTAATTAGCAGAGGCGATAGATCGACCATAGCAATGTCATGTTTAGAACTGGTTTGTTTGTGCTCTGGAAGAGGAAATACTGCATCTCCTTGATTAGTTTTAGTCCTCTGTTTGATATTGTTCAAACGTTGCTCTCTACCGTAAGGCTTCTTGGTTCGGCCGCGGAATGATCCAATGCCTTTGCAGTTCTGATTTGATAACCGCGAACGTGCGAGGCTCTCTTTTCGAAACATCTTAAGGAGTGGCATATAGCATCGTGACTATTGATCTTGCGGATGCTAGTGGGAAGAGTTAACTTCCTGATGAAATTTCTTAGCTGTCATGGCAGCGTGAGTTATAGATGCAAGCAGCAGTGTAATCTGACATGGTCTGAATCCAACGAGTGTTTTGGGCACTGTTTGGTGTGGAAGCGCGAGGTTTCTTTGTCGCTGCGTTCGGGCGACTTGTGGCTGGAGGAGAGGATGCAATGTCAGAGGCTTGTCAACAGTAGGAAGTTGACATTGTGCCACGGTTTATGTGGAAGAGTGTTGGGCAGCCAATAAGAATGGATATCGTTCTACCTGCAATTTCTTCGTCGTGGTAGCAGAAGGTGTTTGCGTGTTTGACCAGTTGTTGGTGGCCTGCAATCTGTACGGGAGATATTCGATGTATAGGCATTGTAGCATCAGGGAGAAACCGTCATTTGTGTGGTCGTTTCTTTATATCTATTTTATTTTTAGGGGATGAGTGATTATGCTTTAGCTTTTGTTTGATGATTAGTAGCATATCTAGGGGAATCAGATCCAATGACTCTGCATCAGACTTGTAATCATGTTTGGGAATCACGAATCGGGTTGGTGGTTGATTCTGGGGAATAATCAAGCGTAATTCTGGACAAGTATGACGTTTGTGCTCACTTGGGGACGAGTAATTTCCGGAGGCGTGGGTAATGTAACAAACCCTAGGGTATGTGCTGTTTGCATGTACGTCTTCGTGTATAGCTTTTGTTAGATGTTAGTGATTATTTTCTTTGAATATAGGGAGTCAGTGTAGGGAAGATATTTATCAAACTGAGTAATAGACGTTAATATGTACAATATTCACTAGACTTTATGGTACCATGGACTAGTTTCGTAAAATAGACCCTCCCTAATTTCTTAACACAAGGCATTCTCGGGATAGTCTAACGTATAAGTGTTTGATCATTTGAGATAGGAATAGTTATGTGTATTCGTGGTTTGAATAGTGTTTTGTTGTAGGTGGCATGAAATACCGATCTACGGCTTAGAAGCGCGTACTGATAAGCCATGCAAGTATGAAATTAGGATCTCGTGAATGTGTGGTCGTTAGTTGAATAGAGGAAAATTATTTGTGGTATTAGCACGTTTAAAAACCCTTCAGTTGACAACGACTGTTGTCTCGAGGTCCTTGGAAATACGGGAAACAGCGACCTCAATCCAGCGTCACGCAAGTGTTCAACATTGCTTGTTCCGCTGTTTAGGGACATGTTTTTAGACCCCTTGAGTTTAACAGAATTTTTATAGTCTTTTGGATGTTATGCCATTCACGAATGACATTGTAAAATTTTTGAAATTACGCCGCGTAATGCGTTTCATTCTTTAAACTCGGAATGCGCTCAAATGTCGATGTGCTGGACTATTGTGCTTCTCGCTCTCTTCAAATATCTCAAAAGCACATATAAACTTCTTTTAAGCTATTCTTGTTCATTAGATGATATTATTTTTCAAAAAATAAATTGCTAAAAGAAATTTTTAAAAAGCCTACAGAAACATGACTGTTTGGTGTGTACGGGCCACAGCACAATTTTATGACAGATTAGCAAAGCAGAAGCATGTGACCGGTCCCTGTCAGACACTACAATATGTACATTAAATTGAAACTTTCATGGTTATTCCAATTCTAGATTTAAACATTATTGGAAGCCGAGTACGAATGATCTGGGCATTACAGCATTTCCTACTATAAAGCTTCACGGGTTAGTCAATGGTAAGGTTTAAGCGATAACCAATCCATCAAACCAATAAGACACTGCAGAAATGAAACCTTAGCTCCGAGGAAATACCATAGCAAACCGAATACCAGTAATACCATACAAGAAAGTCATATTCATTGACTCCATCCATGGTAAGTCCATGTCAATGTGATAACTACATTCTTCCATGGATATTCCACCGCAAGACAATAAGACAGACTACACTAATGTAACCTTAGCTCGCAAGAAAAACCGTGTCAAGTTGAATACCAATAATAACATACAAAAGAACCAGATTCAGTAGCTCAATCCATGGTTAGTCCATGGCAAGATGATAACTACAGTCGTCCAGGAATACTTGAATGCAAAACAATAAGACACATTACACAACTGAAACCTTCGCTCCAAGAAAAAACATGGCAAGCTGAATGCCAATAATAGCTGAATGCCAATAATAGCTTACGAAAGAACCACACTCAGTGACTCAATTCAGGGTTAGTCCATTGCAAGATGATAACTACAGTTGTCCATGTGTTATCCAAGGCAAACCAACATGAGCTACTACACTAATGAAACCTTAGCTTCCAAGAAAACCGTTGGCAAGATGAATATCAATAATACCATTATTAAGAAATAAAATACTCAAATACTCAATCACAATCTTTCCAAGGTTATCCAATGTCAAGGTGATAACTACATTCTTCCAGGATATTTCAGGGCACGACAAATAATGACGTTAACATTAGAATTTTCTGTACATTCGAGGGTACAATCATGTGAATATTATACTTCGTAAGGTTAAACTCCGACATACACAAGGTCACATTACATGACCCCAATATAATATATCTGACAGGAAATGGTGGCACACATTAAACAATTATTTGTGTTGCGATCGAGTATTCTGTATTCAACAAGATCAAGAACAATTCATATATGATACATATGCTGCTTGGATTAATGTAATTTTGTTTGCTGCACTTAAATCCAAAATTTTATTTTAAAACAAATGCAATGACAATGGTACAAAATGGAGGGAATTCTCTATCTATAACTTTTAGTTGGATCTCCAACTGGTCCGTGAGGAGATTTGTATGAACAGTGGCCCTATTTGTTTATTCCAACACAAGTGAACACAAGTGATAAATTAGTATATTCAATTTTAAATATTCTTCCTGCAAAGATTGAGGAATGTGTGCACTTACATCATATTCAACACATTTTTGGGGATTTATACTGATTTTGAACGAGACGCAAAACACGCAATTCTGCCTGCGCACATGTTTCTAATATAATCCAGACGCTGCTAGCAATGAATATATTATTCTGCAATGAGTTTAGATTACTTTGTGACTGAGTGTTGTTTGCCGCATACTCACCAATAATATTTAAAGATCCACTAAGAATGGGAATGGCTTGCGAGGTTGTAACAGGGTCAGCGTGACCCGCATCTTCAACACTATCAGTCTCGGGGTTTCAGCACCATCAGTCTAGGACGCTTTCGGCTAGGTGGAGAAGTCAAAGCTTCGACACATTCGGCCCTTCCACGTGTTTCCATGATATTATTGGCAATGTGCTATATGGATGGGTTATGTCATTTTCGGCCATGCCGTGTTCTTCCCTGTCACGGGGCAACGCGTGCCGTAGATGTCGTGCCTTTCGTGGCATAGTGTGCCTGAAATTACACAAACAACAAGTTAAAAACAATAATAAACAAGAGCAGCGTAAATTAAGCAAACCAAACATTCGTTGATCGCTTTGTATTTCAATAATTATGGCTCCTTGCAGGCAGATTGAAGAAGAAGAAAATTTCTTTGAAACAATTAACTCGATCCGCAATCGTTCGAAATGTGCTAGAAAAGAGGACAAAATTTGCCAATGCGCATGCAAGAAATTATCTTTAGACTGACGAAACTTCACTGTTGCGTTATAAAGGGCACAAGGTACTAATTCCTTCTATAAACTTATTACAACACCATAATATTGAAAATTCAATATCTTTAAATTTCTAAAAACTCAGGAACAAACCCATATCTTCAAGCATCAAACTTAAGTCCTTTATTTCTCATTTAAAGGCTAAAACACAACATTCATTATTGAGGTTCCTAAACCAAGCAAGTCAAAAAAAAAACGATTGACAGTGCATCAGTGGAACCTTGGCCCCATATCATTTCAGCTCATGATGGGATCAGCTTTGAAAATATAATTTTACTTAATTTTTACTTCTCATTATCAACTAATCATTTTCCTGATGGTTCTAATCTTTGTATATGCGAGACCTGATGTCTCACTTGATAGTTTCGTATTTTGATAATAAGTATTAGCCGTATGCCTATAAATTCACACAGAAATGTAATCTGTGATTTTGGTTTACATTTACTTTGAGTTACACTTGAAAATAGATTGGTTTGTTTAGTGACTACCTTTGACAGTTAGAGTCGGACAGGAGATCAAATGCGTAACTTGAGCTTCAAATCAACCGACAACTTGGCTTACTTGACTTACGTGTTTATGTATGTCTGCAACGGATGTAAATATCTCAAAATCGAGATGGTTGAGAGGTAATGAGAAGCATGCCAATCTGTTATAATAACAGTAAACTTCAGCATAGGGACAATATTGTTGTTTGAGTCATCTTGTCAGAGGAAATATTCAAAATAACCCTTGATTGTCAGAAATGAACATTATAAAAGAGGGGGTGGGGTAGTGCCGGTTCGTTTGTACAAGGAATTAATCTGAATACCTTAATTACAATTGTACAAGCATGATTTCGCAAAAATCATTGGTTACTTTTTATTTGTATCTTTAATGTAAAATTATTCTCAATTTACTGCAATCTGTCTTAGTCTGATGAAAAGTCACCCCAAAACTGTCCAGTGAGGCCTGAAGACCAATTTTTCCCTTGATTGAACGGACTAAACTCCTGCGCCACAACGATATATATTAACTGAGTTATCTCCACAACACCACAAAATATTGAAAATCTTTCAGAGAGTCAATTAATTTTCATTAAATTTAGTGCTGTTATTTATAAGAGCTTTGTTTATGATGTTACAAAGAAACACTTTTAATATCTGCATGCATCGAAAAGACAAATACTAGTGTTCTCTGGCAAGGCTGGTAGAACGAAAAATAACTTTGGTAGAGAGAACACAAAGCAGATATATATATATATATATATATATATATATATATATATATATATATATATATATATATATATAAAGAATCAGAAAACAGCAAAGTAGTTGGTGCTAATGAAAACGTTAAGGATAACTTTACGATCAAATGATACCGAATCAGAGCAACGAACAGACGGGAAGACGGGGCTAACGTTCACTTCGAATTATCAAAAGAAGACAACCTAATCTGACCCGTTTTGGAATTATTACAAAGAGAAACAATTGGAAAACATGCTACAATTATTACATGGAAGGTTTACATTTTTGCTAGTGTACCCAATAATATACAATATAAAAAATAAAGGAAACGGTGATTTTATTCCACTGCAAAATTAACTTGTCCGTTCCAAGTAAGTCAATAAATAAATGTTTGATGTGGGATATCAAAATTGTATACTAAAATGAGTAACATAATTCTGTCGGAACCAATTCAGAATTTGTCGCCAAAGAGTTGGTTGGTTGTTTGTTATGGGTTTAACGCCATTTTTCAGCACATGATAGGCAAAACATGGTGGCCAGTATATTTTGTGGAGGAAGAACCCGAGAAAACCCCGAGAAGAACCACCGACCCATGGGAAGCTACTGGCAAGCTTTCTCACATACCCACGTTGGCCGAGTCCGAGACTCGAACCCACGCGGACAGAGATGAGATGTCAGTGATCTGTAAAGGCGAGCGCCTTAGACCACTCGGCCACCCAGGGCCCAGCATCGCCAAAGAGTAAAATTTGCATGGTGCTTGCTGATGGAAAGAAGGTAACTGATGGCATTGACAAAGTTGTTAATGATGTTAATAAGTTTGCTCATTATGATGGGAAATCAATGGGACAAAAAAGAGTGTCTGAGCATCTCTTATATTTAAATATTCTAAGAATAAAAAAATAAATAAAAATGAATATACTTAAACTAGGCCATAGCTCTTATTTTCAATTTGTTTGCAAATGATGCTTAAAATCTTTTTAGTATTCCTTGACAATTCTTAGGCTGAGCATGTGCCAAATATTTCTGGAATTCCGACCTGGAAAAAAGATTTTTTTGTCTTTGTGATAGTGTTAATTTACAATCGCCCCTTCATTATACACAAGCAGGAAAAAGCGAAGTTATATGTCGATCTGAATGACCTGCCGATTTGATCTTTCAGTAAAATATTCATAAAGGGCCTGTGTTACGCGGTAAAAATGTATTACAGTGCTTGCATCATCCGTGCATAGTATGGCAGAATTATCTCGTTCACGTAAACCATGCTTGCACAACATTAAACGTATTCATCTGGTGGACCAAGCCCTGATAACTAATCCAATGACAGCTAAAATGGACACGCCATGTAGGTCGAGCTGTAACATTGGATTCACTGGGGATAACCATTATGTTGCAGTTACAATAAATGGGCGCGGAATACGCTCAAAACGCACGGCTAATTCTCGTCAGCATTTGACTCCTTTTTATCTTAATACAGTAAATGTGCAACCCAAGGAGCACTATAAATAGTCTGGTCTCCGAAAAGCCCACTAGTTTGGTACATACACTATACGTTATGGTTTTCAAAATTATTTTTAAATCTTGTGGTTCAGGTATGCAAGAATTCAAATTCAATTCCTTATTTCACATAATTCCGATTTGAATATACCTACTTGTCTCACTGTCGTAACTTTCGGAGGCAGACCTGTAGAGAGTATTTCAGTTTTTGAACGTTTTACTACTATTGTCCGAATTTTAAATTACGCTGGGCAAGACATTCTAATGTGATACCTTGCAAATACGGTCAAATAGTGATTTCCAGGTTTTATTGTATTCCATATATTCTGCAATTCTTCCCAATTCATGAATACTATTCGTCAAATACATTTAAACACTCCTTAAAGTTGTATTACATTAACTACGACTTTTATATGCCGACATCAATGACCACTATTAAAAAGTCCTACATCTACCAATACTCATCAAGTAGACGATCTGAGCATTTTTTTGTATCCATTATGAATTTAAATAAACCAATCTCTAGGCAGAACCCTTTTATAGGAATATCGCATTATGAAAAAGTAAATTATATAGGACATGTTTTTGTACTGATGCCTAAGATGAATGATTAATCCACTCGAAAATGGTTTTGAGGAAGATCAAACCTTTTGACATTTTTCTGCCGTTCTTCGTTCTTTTAAAATGTCCCCCCTCCCACACACACACACACAAGAATATACTATTTGAAGGTCTAATCTACATTTAATAAGTTGGAAAAGTAAGTTCTTTATGTACATTGTGGTATAAATTTGATGAAAATAGGAATTTTACTTCAATTATTGCATACCCTAGGCACACAGTGTCATTCATTTTAAAGACCACAACGTGTATAACAAATGTAATTTGTTTCGGAAACCAGAATCTGTTGTATTCTGTGGGCTTAAACCTTTCTAGAAAGTATAAAGCTAAATGTAAAAAATTAAACAAAGCTTGCTTGGAAGAGCATTCACCCACGTGTTTAGAGGTAATTCGCGCGTTATTTAAAGGTATTACAAGAGTTGTCGGTGTATGTCCTGAGTTCTCATTGTCCCCGGTGACATAGAGAAAAACTAGTTATTTTTCTGACTCGTGGAACAGGTGAACACAATGATCGTTAGAAATTCTAATTACTGATAAATGTGCATTTCGATTCAGTTAGTAATAGGCAGATTACCATAGTTATAATCTTTACTGCTATTAAATCATTGTATGTATTGAAAATAATGTGTAAACAAAAGATATGGTAATGTAAGGAAGTAAAAACCTGCAACTGAGGGAGCATATCTTCACATAATTGTTACATTCGGCCTCAGTCTTTGATTTTAGAGGATTTCAATAGTACATTTGATGGGTCAAATGTACTCTCTAAAATGTACTCTGTATTTTCCTTATTTTCTATTTTGATGCCATTCCACTCTTTTTGTTTCTATTATAAGGTCGTTCCATCGCTCGTTCTGCACGTGTAGCCATATGTTTCAATAACGAAAATACTGACTGTGCGAGCGTGGACTAGTGGCCTCGGACAAGGATTTAGACAAACATATTTGTTTACCACCCACTTCTTTTTTCTAAACGTTAATTTTTACTTTTCTTCTAAATGCACTGGAAGTTGTAAAGTTTTTACTAGATATTTAATAACGCGATTCAAAATATTCTTTTTGAGGTGTCAAAATATGCAGCTAATGCATCTTGATCATCAATATTAAGTAATACTAATAATAATAATACTAATAATAATAATAACAATTATAAGGACATGGATCGCATAGTGGTTACGCACTTGCTTTGCATCTATGTGGTCTCGAGTTTGATTTCTGGTTTCATGATTGGAGGGGTGCATGCGCACGAATCGAAAAACGATGCTTTCCCGATTTCCTCCATCTCAAAGACTACCAAAGTCAAGCGAACTTCTGAGTCGTAGAGAACAAATTAAATAAGTTACTAGAGTTTGTACTACTATAACTACTACTACTACTGTTATCACAAGAAAATTAATTGCAAAAACTCATTCATACTAGGAAAAAGATTATATCAGAGTGGCAGTATTACGTAACTAATTCTTTTTCCTTCAAATTACATGCGATGTCAGAGGACGCGAAATGGATTGGGTACAAATTACAACCATTTCAAGCATCATTAGAGAAAGAAACATGTTCAAACTGCATTGAAAATTTCATAATACGATACTTGTCCAAAAACTGCTACCTAGAATGTTTTTAATGCCTCTCTCAATCATAATGTGCAATAATGTTAAATTGTATTCTTAGAGTTATTCACCCGTATATTTGTTATGGGGGTGATTGATGTTGACATATACATATTATAAGCGTACATTCAGGAGTGTACGGTCTATATCAGTGAAAGTATATTTGACATGTTGACATATACATATGACCACCATGCATAAATAAAGAACCCTTCTCCTCGAAGAACTGCTCACTTAAAAAATCGTTTCAACTCCTCCGTGTATGTAGGCCTGTATATTCCGCTACTTATTCAAGTTATGGAATGAATTTAAAGAACAAAAATGATTTTAATTTCAGTTTAGTTTAAAATTAAATCTAAGGTTACTAGAAGATGATATTTGGAAGGTGGCATTTTCATTTATATTTTTCAATATTGCAAAAGGTAATTTTTGCTTTCAAAACTTGAGAGCGATATCTCCTCAGCTTTGAGATTTTGACGTCAGTTTTAGTTATAAACACTTTTTTAATACACGTTAATCAAAATAAGTATATGGATCATTTCTCACTGAAGGTTGTTAGCACTGAAATATTAAATTGGAATATATCAAACATTGTCTATAAACATTTTCCGTTGCAATCTCTGAATAGATTATGCAGTTTTGTGACTTTTGCAAATAAAAAAAATGAAAAAAAAAGGTATTCGCTGAGTGATAAAAATGAGAAAATTCACACGTAAAACACTTCATGTAATGCAGGTCTTTCAAAAAAAAATAGACGCAAATCGGTTTCGTGACTTTGTTTGTGTGTGTGTGTCTGTATGTGTGTGGGGGTGGGGGTGTAGTGTTTGAGTGTGTGTGTGTGTGTGTGTGTGTGTGTGTGACAAGGTTTGAACACCCCAGTCTTCTGTTTTGCGTATGTTGCAAGCAACTATTTTTGCATAAACTATGAACAGATTACAGACAATTTATCATAAATGGTATTGTAACTGTTTCTACCTGTAGTTATATAATACTTATACTTGCATTGTTATGTCTGTGTAAAAAAATGATTTTAAGTCGAAGTATAAATACTACCCTCTCATGTCTGATAAGATATATCATGTTTGCGGCTTGAACTCGGGTACATTATATGCAAATGGTAAGAGAGGCATCACTTCGCTCAATATAGAAAGATCCTCGGTCCATTTTCTCAGCGCATTAATTGTGTAGTAAATGAAAGTATGTTTACTCCAAGGCTGTTCAACAGCTTAACATATGATTTGCCTAATCTCTCCATTTCTCTGTCTGGATGTCTGTATCTGCCTCTCTCTCATGGTATGCGTACATTTCTGTATTTGTCGACCTTAGCATTTGGTTTTAGACTCAGTTGTTTTGTCAATGCACTGAACATACGTTCCCTCGCAAACATATATATATATATATATATATATATATATATATATATATATATATATATATATATATATATATATATGTCTGTGTGTGTGCGTGTGTGTGTGTCTGTGTGTGTGCGTGTGTGTGTGTGTGTCTTCTGTTAAGATACACGATAATTCCATGCAGTTATTCTGTTAATTATGTTTTCCTAATTAGTCACACACCATACAGTCCCAAGGCACAGTGAAAGCTTATCCCATAATTTCTAGACTTCTAAATTTTTTGCAATGGAATGATTGACCCTGGCTATTTACTTCCGAGACGTTATTCCTAACATCAGTCACCCTCACCATGTCATGTGTGTCAGTGTGTCAGAGCATACAGAACCTTTGAGCCACATGCACGTATATGCCCTAATAAGAACCAAAATGGAAAGAGAGAAGCTACAACATTAACTCCTTTATAACCACCACAATATTATTCTGGAACATTGTTTACTGTTCCATTCAGGTATCACTAAATAGTTTCGTATTTTGACCCCCCCCCCCCCCCCTAATTTTTAAGGTAGAGGGCACTAACCTGAAAAGTATGAGCCTTGTGTTTGTAAATTCACACAGAAACTAAATCTGCAATTTGGTTTGCATTTACTTTGAGTCAGGCTTGAAAATGAGCTGGCTTGTTTGGTGACTGCCTGTCACAGTTAGATTAGCAATGGTGATAAAATGAGTAACTTGGGCTGCAAATGAACAGCCGACTTGGTTTACGTATTTATGTATGTCTGCTACAGCGGTAAATATCGCAAAATCGAAATGGTTAAGGGGTGATCAGAATCATGCTAATTAGTTATACTACCAGTCAACTTTAAACATGCACTAGACTCATACTGACTCTTTCAGCCGCCTTGTCACAGGGAAATGTTCCAAATAGCTCTTTACTGTCAAAAATTAACGCTAAAAGAGGGATTGGTGGTAGTGTTGGTTCAGTGTAAAAGCTATCAGTTGTACAAGGAATTAATCCGAATACCTTAATTAAAATCTGACAAGCATGCTTTCCACAACAATCACTGGTTAGTTTTTATTTGTATCTTTAATGTACAAAATATTCTCATTTATCTGCAATCTGTCTTAGTCCGATGAAAATTCACACACACACACACACACACAAAACTGTCCAGTGAGACCTTAAGAAATTGTATCATTTTTTTTCAGTCTTTTCAAATCTCATTCACTGTGCGAAAAGTAATTTCCTCATTACCTCAGCAGCTTCAATCTATCATGTTAAGACATTCTAAACACACATTGCATATAGATTGCATAGTAATAAAACATAGTAGATGCAGGGAGCCAACTCAACAATGTCAGATTTAAGTTGTCACTTCGCACCCATTCTATTAATGAACAACTTAAACCTTTGAAATTTCATACAAGATGTTTTAATTGAATTATTTTACTTGGTTATTTAGTTTCTCTTTTTTACAGTACATACTTTCTATATTGTCATAGTTTATTGATGATTAATTTAATTTCATGCCTTATCCATTCTTATCTAATAGGCTGCAATATTTGAATCCATATATTTCATCCTATGTACAGACATTTCAGTTATAATGGCCTATATATACACCACCAATCTAAAACTTGATGATAAGCAGCAATTTCATGTCATTTTAAGTAAAAAAACAGTCAGATTGAGCACGTATATAATTTGACTTGGACCCGAAATTTCAGCAGGGTACGGAATGATTTGTACGCCTTCCAGAGGAAAGCGAATAAAACTTATCGCGCATTGTCTACTGTGTTTCTTGCGCCATCCTAACATGTCTATCTCAAAAAGTCAACATGTATCCTATATTTTGCCACAATAAAATGTGCACAGTCCCATTCATTTCTGAATAGTACTACACAATAGTGTTACACATGTAAAGCTGAAAAGCCACAAACAAATACTAGCATTATTACCAGTCTTTTAGTGTCAAGCTGGTTTTTTCGTGAAGTTCTCTTTTTTTTTTCTTGTAGACCTAAATGTCATGGATAGCACACCTGCCGCAGTGGTACTTCTAGCTACAAGAACATCATAGCTTTCGTCAGGAGTCAGCCGCACCAGTTGCCATGAAGTTTGTACATGCAGAGATGTATACGTATAAACTTTATTTGAGTCTCAGACAGCATGGTATGATGAATGTTCCTTTTTAAGATGAGATGCCTCAAAGCATTTTGCTACTTTTCTTGCACTATGTAATTAATAGAGCCAGGTAGTAAATTCTTAAGGTCTCACTGGATAGTTTCGTATTTACACTTCCCTATAATTTTTAAGGTAGTGGGCATGAGCCTGAAAAGCATGAAACAAGTGCGGTAAATATTGCAAAATGGTTAAAGGGTGATTAGAAGCATGCCAATTTGTTATAATACCAGTGAAGTTTAAACATGCATGAGGTCCATACTGATTGTATGAGCCGCTTTGTCAGAGGAAAATATTCCAGATAGCTCTTTAGAGTAAATATTGAACGCTGAACGCTAAAAGAGGGGTTGGGGTAGTGTTGATTCAGTGTAAAAGCTATCAGTTGTACAAGGAATTAATCCGAATACCTTAATTAAAATCTGACAAGCATGCTTTCCACAAAAATCACTGGTTAGTTTTTATTTGTATCTTTAATGAAGAAAATATTCTCATTTATCTGCAATCTGTCTTAGTCCGATGAAATTTCATCAAAAGAGCTGCCCAGTAAGACCTCAACCAAAGATGTCTATTATTTTAAGTTTGATATATTTTCGAGGCCTTATATCTGCTGACTGATTACACAATTAAACATTGTTAAATAATTTTAAAATATACTAAGATTTGATTCGATATATATATATATATATATATATACATATATATATATATATATATATATGTGTGTGCGTGTGTGTGTGTGTGTGTGTGCATTTTCTCAAATATACTCTAGAAATGATGGGTAATTCTTTCTCTTACCCTTTGTCACGTCGCCCTATATACACGGGCAACAGATTCAGTAAGGGTCAGTCTTGTCACCAGCTTTTGGTTCACTTGAGGATATACTATCTTATTCTAAGGGTACAATTAACGAGCAGAGGCGTCAAATAAAGGTAAAAGTATTTAATTACAAAACAGGTGAACCATACAAATGAAGTCACTAGCATGAAGTGTTTTGAAATGGTAGTGTGCTAATGATTGGATTACAGAATGGTAGTGAAATACATGGTGAGCAAAAGCATTGTTTAGTACAAGAAACATCACTAACACAAGGTTTTGGTCATATAATTGAATTTAACTTTATTTGCATTTAGCCAATTGACCATCAGCAAGTATATACATATACATTTAAGTTTGTTACAAACATTGATGGTGAGACGTTTAATACACAAAGGAAAACAAGTCTATCGAATTTACAAACATTGATGGTGACACGTTTAATACACAAAGGAAAACAGTCTATCGAATTTACAAACATTGATGGTGACACGTTTAATACACAAAGGAAAACAAGTCTATCGAATTTACAAACATTGATGGTGACACGTTTAATACACAAAGGAAAACAAGTCTATCGAATTTACAAACATTGATGGTGACACGTTTAATACACAAAGGAAAACAAGTCTGTCGAATTTACAAACATTGATGGTGACACGTTTAATACATAAAGGAAAACAAGTCTATCGAATTTACAAACATTGATGGTGACACGTTTAATACATAAAGGAAAACAGTCTATCGAATTTACAAACATTGATGGTGACACGTTTAATACACAAAGGAAAACAAGTCTATCGAATTTACAAACATTGATGGTGACACGTTTAATACACAAAGGAAAACAAGTCTGTCGAATTTACAAACATTGATGATGACACGTTTAATACACAAAGGAAAACAAGTCTGTCGAATTTACAAATATTCAATAACTACTAAGATATATACTCATGTATACATACCCACATTCCCAAGCACACTCATACATGCATATATCCACGTGCACATTAAATATTTTTATACATATACCTATACACACGTTTATATAAACCTACACACATATATGCACATACATACATATTCACCGAGAAAGTGAGATAGGCAGGCACATAAACATACATACTTTCATTCATGTATACATGATGTATGACATGAAGTAAGATTAGAACACGTTGATGTGTGCCCTGTAAACTACTCCAGACTATGTTTGTTGAATCACATGCGCGCGCTTAAGTACAAGCTCCTTCAGGAGAAGACATAAAAAGTATTATCAATATATAAGTAGTATTCACAATGCTTTTCTTATTAGTATTATAAGAACATTATACATGAAATATAAGAGATAGTAATGCATGTATTAATCAATGAAATGGAGATGCGACGAAGAGAAAAAACAAATAATAGCGAACTAATTCAACCATATAATTTTAAGTCGCATTCATCATATTATTACGTTCAATTAGTGCTCTTTGAATATAATTCCCCAGATATCTAACCACGGTAGTTTTAGTGGAACTGAGTAATTAAATAAATTTCAACATACTTGTTCCATTCCAAAAAATAAGAGTTTATATACTTCTTTCTGAGCTGCAAATACCATTGGCATTCTAAAACAAAGTGATACTCATCTTCCAGCACGTTGCAAAAAATACAAATTCTTTGATTTAGTGGGGTGCAATGTGGTCTCTTCCATCTCCCTGATTCAACATGTAAAGTATGGGCAGACATTCTTATTTTTGAAAGGGATTTTCTAAATGTTGTAACTGTTACCATATCTAAATACTCCTTATAGCCAAAATTTTGTGACAAATTTCTATATAATCTAGCTCCTGAAGATTCTCTGATTCTTGACATAGACATTGTTTAACTAAGGATAAGAAAACATTTATATTCCCAACGGCTTGATTTATCCACACTTCCCCCAGACCCAGACTATTTAATAAATTCCGGACTAACAATGCCCAATTTTTCTTTCCAATACGGTTTTCTATGTCAGTAAGCATTAGATTATATATTACCGATATATATTTTCTATTATCTGAAGAGATTATCTTAGTCCAGTATTTCAAGATACGGTAGTATCTATTGATCTGTAAGGGTGTCCTCTCCAATTCACGATATACAAAATCATTATGGGTAGATTTTTTAACCCCAACAAGACTTTTGCAAAAATTTAAGTGCAACAGTTCAACAGCATTTCCTTCAATGAATCCACATACTTCTGATCCATAATTAAGAATTGTTGAAATTAGTGTGTGAAAAATTTCACACTTTACCTTTGGGGCATATTTTCGAACTTGTATACATGTTTATCCATTGCAAATAATGCTTTTCATGCTAGAGCACTTAAAGTTTGTTGAGCAAGTGTGAAAGAACCCCCTGTTGTAAAACCAATTCCAAGAAATACAAATTTGTTAACAACCTCTAATTGTAAGCCTTTATAGCTGAATGAAGAATCATCTGCTATTTTTCCTCCCTTGCTGAAAATCATAATTTTTGCTCTGTTTGTATTAACTTTAAGGTGCCACTTATCATAATATGTACTCAAAGCACTTAGTCTCTTTTGCAGACCATGTTATGACTCTGAAAACATTACTAGATCATCTGCGTATAAAATCATAAACAGTTGTAGCATACCTAAGTCAGCACCTTGAACACCGCTGTTAATAAATTCTTCTTCAATGTCATTAATAAGCATGGAAAATAAGAAGGGGGATAAGCATTCACCTTGACACACGCCAGTTCCACATACAAATTCTTCCGACATGATGTTATTGAATCTCACACTACTTTTGACATTTTCATACATTGAATATATAATATTAAATATTTTACCTCTTATTCCTAATTTAAGCAATTTATACCATAAAATATCCCTTATAACAGAATCAAACGCTTTAGCAAAATCAACAAAAGCACAAAACAATTTTTTACCTGAGTTAACATAATTATTTATCAGCCCATGTAATGTGAAAATGTTATCAGTTGTGGACATATTTTTCCTAAAACCAGCCTGAGCTTCAACAAACACCTGATGTTCCTCCGCCCAACTAACAAGTCTGTTTTTTTTAAAATCCTAGTAAACAATTTAACCATTACGCTCAAAAGGGTGATACCTCTGTAATTTTCTACGTTATTTACAGAGCCTTTCTTATGAATAGGTATATCTATACCCTCAGACCAAATGTCTCGAAAGCAACCAGTATTGAAAATAACATTAAAATATTCAGTAAATATGGTTGGAGAACATCTTTGCCATATACTAAAAATTCATTAAATAAATTATCAGGGCCACTGCTTTTACCATACATGTTGGTAACACAAAGCTGTGATTAATAGCAAGCAGAAAGGATTTACATCTACTATTCTAACTGAAAAGTACTACTAAACATTTAATGCAATTATACATTGCTGAAGCATGAAAGTGCATAAGGATGCAGTGTGTATCAATCAAATAATTAGCAAAAAGATTAAAATACTAATGTTTATCTTAGTATTTCTTATATGCAGTATTAATATGGTTAGTATTGAGTT
This sequence comes from Margaritifera margaritifera, assembly GCA_029931535.1. NCBI lineage: Eukaryota > Metazoa > Mollusca > Bivalvia > Unionida > Margaritiferidae > Margaritifera > Margaritifera margaritifera. Next base: position 1,486,689 of record JAQPZY010001539.1, on the reverse strand, counting down.
AAGAGGTATGGAAAGGCGGGAGAGAGTAAGAGTAAAGAGAGGAACTTAGCCTTGGTTCTAATGTTTATTGGTACTGGTGCAACATGGCTTATTTGGTGCTAAATATTCTGGTTCACCAAGTTTCTCTTTTGAATGCAAGGAGGCACCAAGAACGTCTGGTTCACTGGTTCTACGATTTACCCATTTTTGGTGCAATGGTTTGCTCACAAGCAGAATACAAAGTTCTATTATTTGAATTTCGCACAAAAAGTGTGAATATTTATAAACAGAATTAATTTTTGCGAATTTAGAACGGTAAAATATAGACGCATTAACGGGCGTTACATGATTTAATGATACATCTCCATAGATACAACATTATAGCCGGCATGTTAGATTTTAAAAGTCACGTGGTGTTCATATCACAAATCTGTTTGGCACCCAGCTGGCATTGCATCATCAACGGACGGGACCAAAACAAGATTTCTCCACTGAACATACAGTGGAGGAATAAGGTTGCCCTGGTGATGAGTGACAATATTAAAAATAGATTATAAAAGGTGACTCATCCAAGTAATGTGTAAACACCATAATTGAAAAATATACTTTAAGCTTTATTTTGCGAAACAAGTAATATACCCATATAGTGAATTATAGCTTTTGTTACCAAACATTGACGCGTATTATGTCCATCTCGATTACTCCAAGCGGACGTAGAGTCAAGCTCAGACATATTGAGTGGTTCATAAGGACTTGAAAATTGTCACTTGTTTTCTCTTTGTTTCAAAATAATATCCTCAATGAAACCGGTCCGCGTCCAACGTTGGATCTTTTTGCCTATCGTGCTGATAGCTTTTTCTACACGCTCGCTCCTGCTAACACAGTGGGCTGGGTGATATCTATGAACCACAAGATAGTCTTTATTTAGATCAAAGTTGAGTATTACCTTCTTGGCATAGTACTCAAGGCAACTTTTACGAATGACTACATGCATGCGGAATACTCGCCCGTCTTTCACGTCTTCCAGCTCGATGATGATTCCCTTGTAAGATCCATACTCCACTACATCACCAGGTTGGATCTCATTCATAAGATGAACATTAGCTGTGCTCACCAAAAGGGAACTAAGACTTCCAGATTGCGTGTTTCTGGTTTCCTCGTTTTCTGAGCATTCGGTTTCTTCAAAAGTATCCTCCGATTTTACCTTTGCCCACTGACACAAATGATCTGATAGGTTAGAGGATATATTCCACTTTCGCTCACCGATTCGTTTTCTGGCTCGATCTACGACCTCTTCAGTGGAAAAGGTACACAAAGAATTGAATTGTACAATATTCACCTTCGATCTTTCGAGGTCAACTGGGAAATTTTCCTCTGCAATTTCTCTTGTGCCAAAAGGTGCAGGTAGGGAATAATGAATCCCTCGAACCGTGCCTTGTTTGGGATTATTATCCCATTTAACTTCCGAAACAACGACGAGATGTCTGAACCCATAGTAAGGTAGAGATGCAACATCACCAAGTTTAATTTCTGACAAGGCCTTGATTTCTTTTTCGCTGTATTGAACTGGGGACCACAATGCTTTTCTGATCCTCGGGACGGCCCAAGTCAGAGCGGTAGCAATCAAAACAAGCACAGTTGCAATAGGTATTGCAATTATTGGTGCCAGCAACGGCAGGGCAAAATTTACAATGGCAAACGTGATGGCAGATGTCAAACCAAATGCTCCTAACTGTAGCCACAGATCCAATAACTTCTCCTTCAGACAATGCCAGCATATTGTTTTATCATTTCTGTACTGATTGATGAGATATACTGTCTTGATGATACAGTAGATAATGTAAGCTGCAGAGCTTACTCCCAATACGAATAGTGGAACATTTATTGCTTTGGTAAGGAATGAAGCTATTTCATCAGAGGCATCAACCAATATTTTTAGTATCAATCGTGCTATCTTGTTGGCTCCTCCAAAAATGCTCCACAACATTTGCTCTATATCGTTTATAAATGTATGAGCTTGTAAACTCTTCTCCTCCCCAAGGACACACCATGTTGCAAAGTGCTCGCAGTTTTTCGTGAAAGGATTGTAACTTTTGAAGAGTTCCCCATTTTCACTTTGTTTTAAAATGGATTCAGCTCGTTGAACGATGGTATCAGGGCCGTATCTCAAACACTTATACTAAATTATGTACAGTTCGTCATATTGCAGATTGAATGTCCGCGTCTGTTCGCAAACCTTAATCACCTTATCCTCATTATCACCTTATCCTCATTATAAAAATGAATCAAAATCACTTCTACCGTATGGTGTGATCTCTGAACAATTTTTTTGACAATTCCATGATGTCGGTATGCTGATATTCTTTTCCCCAGTGACTTGAAATAGTGACTGGAATGTTGACCAGGAATAGATATGTGTTGCCCTCTCTGCAAACTGAGCATGCTTTCTACTCTTCTTGCTTTTGAACAATCAGCACACTTTTTGTCGTTGTCATCATTCAGCGCCTCAATTCTTTGACTAAAGTCTTCTATCACATTTTCTACCGGAATTTCTTCTGGGTGTTCTGGGTGTTGCCTTTTACCAGTCTCCGTCAATAAGTAGTTGCAATTCAGGAAGAAAGTCATAATCACCTTGTTCATCATCATCTTCGGATTCCTCGAATGTGATACGTCTGGAATTGTTTTGAGATACAAGTTTCGCCGCCATATTAACCTGCAACTTAATTTAAAATAAAATTTAAAATGACTAAAAATATTTCACTATGAACGTGATATTTATCTACAACTGTATAGCAAACAAACCAGAGCAATGTTAAGGAATCAACACATTATACTTTCCTACCGGTTTGATTAAATCCATGCTTTTTAATGGGAACGCTATATCGTGTGTGGAAGTCGTTATATATGTTTATATTGTTATGTATGATGTTTATATAATGTTGTATATGTGTTTTGGGAGGTTATAAATGTTTCTTCACTTTAATATTTGCTTAAATCTTTATGTTTGTTAGGAAAAACATGTATAACTAGTGTCCTTGAATTAGGTTGTTTTGATCAATATGTTTTCTCAATTTGAAGGTCAAGGTCGATTTTGTTTACAGTTAGAATTCCATTAAGATGAATCACATTCTAGAACATTCTGTCATGTGACCAATCTTTATATATACCATGTTTGGTAGACATTTTGTTCAGTTCGACATTACCATCAGTCTTGTAAAGAGCTATTACAGTTGTGAAAATTCATTCCAAATTCTAAGAGAGGAATTATTTTTAAATATTCATTGGATTATAACAGTGCTCATAAACTTTTGGATTTTGGAATTTTGATTGACAATTTTGGAATTTATGTGAACTTATTCAGAGATTTTGGATTACTTCATTTTGACTTCAGCACATCAAGATTACTTGTACATCAGGACTTTGGAGACCATTGGCACATAATAACATTCAAGGACACATTCTATATTTAGGACTTGTGATTAGAACAATTATTCTTATTGGATTATTAGGATACATAAACACATTACTGTAAGTGACTTTTTGATTTTTCATTTTAATTATCTAGTAATAAATTGCTTGTTGATTTTTTACTTGATTTGTTGGTTTCACTTTCTTTCTGTTACATTTTTCTTAGACCATAGAGTTGTAACAATATTTTCAGTTAAAATATTGTACAATATTACAGTTAGTAATTTTATTTAACAACTGCCCTTACATGGTATATGGGTTACTGCGTATGATTGAAAAGCGGGTATAACTTGGGAATGGTTGGAGAGCCCTCTTAACATCTCTAATAAAGAAACAAATGTTTGTAAATGCTTTCCTTTAAAATATATTTGAGTACAGAAAGTTTCAACTCAGTGGAAAGCCCTCACTTTCAAGCGTTCTTTCATCATTACCGGAGACTGGTTGAGTGCCTATTTACTCAACCGAGGATAGGATTTTGCAAGGACTTTGCAAACATCACTAACCGTAATTTAGAAACTACAATCGTTTCTTACAGATTTATACCATATTTATGGCTCTATCTTTTTCATAGACTTTCAAAAATGCATGAATCATACCATGTCCTAAATGCCAGTCATAAATGTAGCCGATTAGACGACAACTATCAAAGTGCTTAAATGGATCACAATCCTGCAGAATGCATGCTATCAAGATTCAAGATTTCAAGATTTCATTTCCATGCAATACGCATACTGAGGTATTTGAGTATACAAAATTGAACACTGAAACAAAATAATATATATATGTACAATGTAAATTCGAAAATAAATTAAAGGCTACAAAGAGATAGGAAGGTTGACTTGATAGTTTAGGCGATTATAAGATACTCTTCATAACAGTATGCAAATTAAAAATTTCCTAATTGTTAGTTTTATATGAAACAAAACATTCCACTGTCTATCTTTGTTTAAATCACATGGTCAGTGTATTCGTTAACACCTTTCAGTGGAGCATCTAATTTTAGGTAGATACTCTAATATTCAAGTCATTGAAAAATCGCATCCGTTTAAAGTTTGCCATAGAGAGGTGAGCCTTTTGCGTGGAAATAACCATATGCTAGTAATCCAGTAGCCTTCAAAGTATTTTATATTGAAGCTTGCCATACAACACAAATTGGTGGTTTTCATTCACTACGTCATAGATAATGACTATGCCAGCCTTATAGATTTTCTTGAGAAAACAAACCGTTTCTTTAAAAAAAACATCGGTTGTTGATGTAAATTATACTGCACATAAAACTAGTCTAGCATTTGAACCTATTCATATTGAATTTAAACCGATTCATCTTGAATTTATCCTACGCAGATTTAGGTTAATGAAGTCTACTCCAAGTTTGTTAAATGTAATATCGTCAGGGAAGTATTGTTTGAAAATGTTTATTGTCGCACCTAATTGGTTTGAACTCCGATGATAAAATGGCAATCAACTTAGTACTTCCGTTAAACAGACATGTAAACTTTTGTAAATTTAAACGCTTTTTGTGTTTATTGTTTGTCTTGTCTTTTTTTTAAAACTGCCCTTTTCAATCAAAGACTCAATGAGAGTTGAAAGCGCCCATGATAGTATATATACATGTGTGTAGGTGTGTGTACGTGCAGGTGTACGTGTGTATGCACGTATATACATGTGTGCAGGTGAGTGTGCGTGCGATTGTAAGTATACATATATAAATATATATATATATATATATATATATATATATAGAGAGAGAGAGAGAGAGAGAGAGAGAGAGAGAGAGAGAGAGAGAGAGAGAAGGAAAATTACAGTTGTAAACAATACTGATATATTTTGCAGTAAATCAGATAAATCCTATACATTCTTCACTCTAAAAGAGAAACTACTGCTCGTGTGCACACTGAGACATTATTGCAGAATTCCTCTATTTGGTGGGAGAAACGACAATATACGACGGGAGAGAGGATCGTCTTGACGACGTCTATAGAAAAGTTTGAACCATGATGGCTGTTATTATGGAATTGATATTGATATTAAAACCGTGAGAGGGACCTTTCAGATTATCCATTATGAGAGACACAAATGCAGACGACGCAGTAGGTTGTCGAATATAAACAGACGTCTCTCTCTTTACGTGTCAAGTTTAACAAATGTAAGAATGTCAATCGACTCGTAAATGCTTTTATTTTGTTAACTTTTAAAATACTGTTCTGAATGCCGAAATTTGGCTCTACTATTTCTCATTCGGCAATGTTATACCTAAAAGATATGCATGAGAGTATATTGCTATATATGCATATTAGTTCCTTTCATAAATATTCTATCAGATTTGACTTTACACCACGAGAAATGGCAGCACATAATCTCGACTGTTTTTAAAAACTTAACCAATTATTTAATTATCCAATTAAAGAATATCTATACGAAAATGTCCAAAAAATGAAGGGGTAAATTTTCTAACAACTTTTTGTCCTAAAAACCATCTATAGAGAACAGTGTCATTAAAAGGTGGAAAAAAATATGTTTTGCTGAATATAAGCTGTGGTGTAAATTCGTTTGCTTTTTATTACCGGAAGCCTGTCATCAGAAACGTTGCATTCTTGTAACCGAGGAACCGGACATATTTTGTAATTCCCAAAATTAAAAAAAAAAACATCGCAGTATGCTGTTGAATATAAAGGACTTTTATTATATATTTCATAGTGAGATATTGAAATATATCAGTGGGAGACAAATGATTTCGCCATAGTGGCGATATCACTCTTGGAACTACTTTTTTACCATGTAGGAAATATAACTACCCTTATATATATGTTATTCAAAACTTTATTTAGATATTCAGGCATATTTCATTTTTCTTCTCCTACTCATTCTCTCCCCCCTCCCACTCCCTCCTGGACAGGATGTACAGATCTTAAAATGTGTCAACTTTAGGCCCTTTCTTTTGTGCACATTTGTGCAGTCAATGAGGTGACATAAAGAAATGCCTAAAAACTAATTCCAAACAGCAAAAAATAGACTTTAAGTATTACCTTCTTATAATTAGTTTTTTTTACATGAATCAATGAAACTGTCAGTGACTGAACTTACATGACCTGTTGCTATGTGTCACCGATACAGTATTATATACCTTTAATAATCTACGACAAACGATACATATTTTTAAGAAAAAGCTCGTGATTAAATATAGTAATAAACTTGTTAAAGTAGTAATTTTAACTCGCGTCACAATTGTGTTTGAAAACGATGGATACATCGGGCGTTGATTAGTATTTCACAGATTATTAAATAATAATTCCAGTACTATAGTTTGAAGATACAATTTTTTCGCTAATTCTGTGCATCACTAACCATGGTCCGCACGTGCTGCAGTCAGTGGCATATCAAGAAATAAGTATAAAGTACATACTGCATGCAATACCTGCGACCACAGTAAAGGATTACAATACAGTCATCAATTATCTCAAATTCTTCTAAAAAAAATGTTTTATCTGTGAGGAAAATTTAAGTATATGCTTAAATTTAAAAATTCCTTAACACTTGTTTCAGCAGAAAAGCTTTCCAGGGGTGACACTTTTGAATTGTAGAGATGTCTGTTATACTTTTAACTGCCTTTACCTATGAGAACAATCACTGTTTTGTCATACATATAGTACGCTAGACAATCATGTATGTACAACTTCAATTTCAGGAGGAATTTCAAAGAATTTAGTGAAGCCAGGACATAAACCTTTTGTTTACATCGTTACCAAGTTTCGGTCAGAATAGCATTCAAAGGCTGGAGTCTTCAAAATAGATGAAGTTGTTAGGTTTATTTGAGTTGCAACATGGCATTGCAATTTTAATCCAATTCGATTTATATGGGATTATAAACGTTAAAAGACAAAATTGTCCTCAAATTGAATACACTCCAACAGTATGCCTCTGATGATTGAACTAAAAGTAATTCTCTAGTTCTTATACAAAATTAAATTCTCTGCTTTTTATATGGGCAATAGCTGGTTAGTCTTAACCAGACAATCTGCAGAAGTGATAATAATAATAATAATAATAATAATAATAATAATAATAATAATAATAATAATGATGATGATAATACTAATGTAGCTTATTATATCTCATAAATGGAATTATTATTATCCAAATTTTTATCTAGCTGCATCCTTGCTTGTAGAACGTTACGCCTCCGTGCTAACTTCAACTTTAATGTTGTTTTAAGAACAGCCACACCAGTTAAACAAACTATTCTTCTTTAGCCATTAATTCTCCGAAACATAACACAAACTAAAACACAATAGAAAATAAATATAATAGAATCGCACTGGTTTATTCTTTGCATTTGATGCACGTATCACGTGACTTTTACCTCTGACGTATTCGAATTTTGTCTTTTTTTTTCTTGATGATTGTACTGTACTGTTATTACGATCAAAGAAAGATAATAGACTCATTGATATGTATGGCTGCAGCAGGGCCGGATTAAGACTTTTAGAGGCTCTAAGCATTGAAAAGATTATGGTGACCCCCATATGTAATAAAAAAGCCCGTAACCTCTCTCTTTTTTTTTTTTTTTTTTTTTTGGTGCCCCTGTCGGGTAATCCATTTATACTTTAAAGTCAAATAATCTAACCCCTCTCTGAAATTAGGTCAAAAAAAAGTTTCATCCCTTTTTATGAACAGACCGTGGTAACGTTCACAGTGATCATACCTTAATTAACAAGGGAGGCTACCAATACGGAAGAAAACTCCTTAGTTCCGTCCATGTTAGCAATGAAAAGACTTTAATGAGATTCATTACAGCTGCTTAGAAAACATTATGTCTGACAGCAGCGGTGTTTCAACGTGATTCGATAGCTAATTTACGTACATGTTATTCCGTGAATGCCAATGTAGAATGATCAACAAGCTGAGAGGGCAATATTAGTAAATTTGTAGATAAAATATATTGTTGAAGATTTAGCAAGTCGAAAAATGATTCTGGTTTTAATAGCAATTAAACTGATGATCTCTTTATATTGAGCCAAAGTATATAATTAAAAGTTATTTTACTTCATCAATAACTCTCTTCGCTGAATCTTTCTTTGGGTTCCAACTACCAGACTAGTCAGCACCGCCCAAACAATTGTTTTATGCCGTGATTTTATCGAGAATATCTATGTAACCCGTTAAAAATAGTATCATGGTTTGACAAATTGCACCTAAGGGAAATAACTCTTTCAGGAATACATGCATTGAGTACAGAACTATGTACACCTTCTCGACGGTTATTTAAAGTTTTCAAAAATGATATAACACTATATAACTCTTGCAGCTTAGTTGATTCCTTTGAATTATTTATATTACATATTACTTTGTTTTTAAATCATACTGATTGATTGCATGTCTCTAATGTATTGTTAGTGTTATATAAAGAATTGCGTGTCCGTATTTCCGAACGCTTTGTTCTATTTTATTTTAATCCATGGAATCTATAAGTTAATCGCATAACATGTACATATACATCAGTCGACTCTCTTTATCTCTCTCTGAATTTCTTTCGTTTGTCAGTTACGGTAAAAAAACATTTGTTGAAGAAAGTAGTTCGCCGACCTTCTTCCGTTTTCCTTTATGTCAATGAAATACATATGAGATTTAATATGTAATGAAAAAGAAGCATGAACTCTGTCTCATGATGAGGTGCATTTATCCTACCTTGACTTAAGAATGTGCGGAGTAATAGCATCTTGTCTGGTATCAATCTTTACGCTAGTCGCCCCTTTGCTATATCCATTTTCGGCAAAGTTCGGCATCTTTGGGACAGGAAATTCTATATCAGCGGATTTCGGGAGGCAGACCCAAGCTTATTTGTGTTTGCAATCCTGAGAGTTCTCATCGGTTCGTTACATGTATGAAATTATCATATTCTTTGTATATTCTATATTTTGAAACTTTGTTCTTTGTAGCGTTTAATTTCATTTTTCATATGCTATGTCTGCATAATAATGATAAGTGTCTGAATACAAAGTAGCCATCGTTTCGATGTTATATTTGTTAAATTCTCAATAATTATAGTTCTCTTGTGTGAAATTGTAAAATATATAATGCGACGGATTGTTTTATCTTTATAGAAATTTATATCTAGTAATCAGAAAATGCAGTCGTAATAGGATTTGATTTTTATTTAATTTATTTAATTTACCACAGATACATTACGACACCGAGGTTGGAGCCCTTGGACTCACCGTTAATAATTTATGAGTTAATATAAATATAAAATATTTATGATAGTGAATAAAAGTTTTGGAGAGAGAGAGAGAGAGAGAGAGAGAGAGAGAGAGAGAGAGAGAGAGAGAGAGAGAGAGAGAGAGAGATAGAGAGAGAGCCACAAAGGAAAAAGTTGTATACACATATTACATATTGCATTTTCATATTCTTACATTGCTGCGTTATGGGTTTAGCCATTTGTCCTTCCACACATGTATGTATAAAACTATTTAATAAAATGGTACATATATGCATACCTACACACAAAAATGTACTTATATGTGCATACACGTGTGTTTATAGACCTATACAATATTAATCAATAAAGTGAAACCTCCCTAGACTGGGCACTGCTGGGACAATATGGATGGCTACGATACAGATGTTCTATCTACACAGAAACTGTGTAACGGGTAGTCCGACTCGGGGAAGCATCATGGTATATGGGCATGTATACTTAACATATTAATGCATACAAACGTATCAACACATACCTTACTATACGTTGAATGGTACATATATATAAATTAATATTCAGTTTGAAAAAAAAGCTTTTCGTATAGTTGCCATTATGTATCAAAATTTTCTCTTGTGCAGTTGCTGTATGCAGAGTTCTTTTCAGACAGAAAGTGTACTTTCAGTTCCTTCTTAAAATAACACGTACTTGGTAATTCGTTATTAAATCTTCAGTTATAGATATATAATTTAAACTGTGATAGAAATAAGTTAATCACATCATGAGCTTTATATGTATTATACTGAGCAGAAATTCCATCTTTTATACATAAGAGATGTACAGATGATTGCACATATTCTTTATCCACTCTTTAAGCCTGGTCAAGACTGAATATGTTTTTGGACACTCCCATAAAATACGAAATAAAACTTCGACAGGGCTTTTGCATAGAGAGAACAGATTATTTGAAATTTGTCAAATTTTTTTTGTAGAAAATTATTTGTTACAAACCTTCTGTGTAAAATCTTAGTTTTAAACCTTTTAAATCGTAAAATTCTGTGTTCCATTTTGCAATTGAGATTGGGTCCTGATTATTGCAAATGAGTTGTTCGTAGATTATTTTACAGCCCTTTTTATCATCCATTAATATAAGTAAAATAGATGGGTGCACACATGTATATTATATATTTGAATCGATACTGACATCAAATTTACTACTGTACATTTTTATGGCATTTACAAACTCCTAAAAGTTTAGAAAATTTACATGGAATCCAAATTTATTTAGAAACTTATAAAGATTGATTGACGAACCATCTTCATTGACAAAGTGATGTATACAGAGAATTCCTTTTTCGATCCTGTGTTTGCACATTACACTAGAATTACCAATAACGATATTATGATTTATCCATATTTGTGTTTCATGGAATTTTTCTTTGTTTCTAACAGCAGACTTATTATACAATTTTATATATGCTGAAAATATATGAATCCCAAAATTATTAAGGCATTTACTCACACTTTTAATAATAAAAATGACAAATCTGTATTATTTGTACAGCTTCCATATTCATTCGAATTTTTCCATTTCATCCAATTAGGCATATGTAGTGGGCTAATTTGGCTTAGCCAAATTTCCGCTAAGCTTTGAAAATTGATAGTTCACAACTTTAGTGAAAATTTGGCTAAATCTTCATAGTCCAGAACTTCAGCCAAAAGTTGGTTTAGCCTTGGAGGTCCAAAACATTAGCTATAATTGGACTAAGCCTTCATAGTCAAGAACTTTAACTAAAATTTGAGTAAATCCCGATAGTCAATAACTTTAAACAAAATTCGGATTAGCCTTAATGGGCCAAAAATTTAGCTAAAATTTGGCTAAGCAATCATAGTCCAAAACTTACCCACGATTTGGCTAAGCCTTGAAAGCCAAGAACTTTAATCAAAATTTGGACAAGCGTTGACAGTCCAAAACATTAGTAAAACTGTGGAGAAGTCCAGCTCATGAAAGAAGCTTCCCTCAGTGTTGTTACGCAGGTATGCTATCCTACCTTTTGCAAAATAAGTCTTCCCTTTATGGTTTCACATTTCTGTCATTTAAGTATTTTTTGCAATTATACATAACTGTTTTGTATTGTTATGCTATCCACTGTATTGTTTGGCATTTATGTAAGGCCGCACCGTCTACACGTGTAAGCCGCTCAGTTTAGTTACTACGTGTAACCGTTAAGTACGCGGTACATCTGCTGTTAGCCGATGCGCATGTGCAGGCAGTTTGTTCCGGTTGCATTATCATTTTTTTCATCATGTACATATATGTAGCAGTACGAAACAATATCACCGAGATCATAAAATTGTTTTATCTAAGTTGTCAGATATATTAAACAAAGACATTTGTTACAAACTGAATCGTGTCATAATATGTTTTAAATAGATATATACTCCACATAATGTCAATGTTACGGTCACTTGAAACATGTTAATAAAGAAGTAAAAAAGATTGAATTCAACAGTATCCAGGCCGTAAACCTGTATAATGTGTCAATTAAGTATATGAAAGGATTCTTGCGAGACCTGCGTAGCTTTTATTTTTTTATCAAATATTGTAATCCTGAGCATCCATATAGCTATACTGTCATGTTCAGTATTTATTTGGGATCTCGTTTCTATCAAATATTTCGCATTTTTACTGTAGTCCATAGTACGTGTTCAAATTATGAACGCAACATAATTATTCTCTTGATACAATAAACTGAACGGTGATTCGATGCTTTTTGTAAGGAATTTTGTATGGATACGGTAATTAATCATGTTTGGGGAGCTCTTGCGTAAGTTTGAATTATTTTCACAGGCAAAAGCAAATGCATTTCTGAATAAACCCTGGCCTCATCGGAGATCGGAACAAAATATTGATTATTATCTGTGCAGGAAAATATGCTCATTGAATGCATATATCTTGCAAACATTCTATAAGTGAAATATCATAAACAATGTCCTCGTCTCCTTTCAAGCAAACTTTCAATATATATCGACGAGTGAATGGTAATTTGTCGGTCAACCCTTCAAAGGTTTATGCATCTATTCTCTGGGTGAATTTTCATTGTCATTTATGTCATACGAATATCTTGGCAGTTTTGAGTACAGTCGAAACGTCCTATCTTTCTTTCACTTGCAATTAATGTGTATGTGCAAAACTGGATAGATATTTATTTTCAAAGTTATGCAGATAAGTCAACGGCTTCTATATAAATATCTGTCAGATATAAGCCTAACGTAGAGATCGCAGGAAAGGTTGGTTTTCTAATCGTTTCAAATTAAAGAGCATCGTTTCGTTTACTGTATAGATTACATATTTTGAAATTTTGGTAAACGTTACAGTCTTCTTTACTAGATCTTTACCATTGAATACCCCAAAACAGACTCATAACCTTTATGAGGTAATATCCTCTCTTATACCGCATTCAAGCGGGTAAGTTAAACAGACAAAACCATCATCTCAGCTTTATGCCAATCATAATTATAATGCTTCAATAAAACAAAATAATAGTACAGTCCTTTTGATTTAAATGGAAAGATTATAGTTGAACACAACGATTAATGATCTTGACCAGTAAAGACATTATTCTCAACTTGCAACCCAAGGATTCATCAGTCAAAGAGATGTTAATAACACAATGACCTCCCAGCTCTGAGGTCAGGCACACTTTAGATGTGGATTAAAAGAACTTCGCTGCCCCAAAGGATCAATACCCTCTATTGCCAGAGTTATAGGTCATAAAATACGATTATCATAAAGTAGTACGTCAAATAAGTTGCTTATTAAAAGAAACACTCCATTCTTTTACATTGTAGACATGTATTGATTACTTTGTCACATTATTATGATAGTGTTTAATGTTTTTGCAATTTCACTATTTATCGTATGGTAACATTACCCGCTTTACTTGTTTTATAATTAATCTTTTGAAAGAGAACATCAGTTTCTAGGTAAATAGACCTATTTTTCCAGCATAATATCGTTATGATTCATAATGCATAAGAAATTTTAAATTACAAAATTTAATAGCAATGAAAATGACTGCTCCTGTGTGCTCAAAAAAATGAACTTAAAATAGTACAACGTGCACTAACTCTGCATATTCTGTCAATACATAAGCAAATTTTCACTCTGTAGGCATTACTAATTTCTGAATATCCACATATGAAATATTAAAATATATAAAAACTGTAAAACCTTATAGGCTTTTTTTTTTTATAATTTACGCAGAAGTTACGGGAGAAATAGCCACGTAGATCTAGTAGCAATCCGAGAGATGCACATCACAGGCAAGGCCCAGCTTTGTACTATCAAACTTTAATCAAACATCTTCATTCAGATATTGAAATAAATGAAAATGTAGGTTCGTCAAATTTTCTTCAAGATATACACAGTCATGTTTTTATAACAAGGATTACCAGATGGATAAATGCAGGGAATACCTGTCTTTAAAATTGCGAAAAACCAGAGCAAAACCTTTATTTATAATTGCATTACAATCACATTTGGTGGACAGCTTGACATTGATGGGACCGTGGATGAGTTTGATTATCAGCATTCTATATCGTTATTTAGCGCAGTCGTATGCCATTAGCTTTCATTTCTGCACAATAAATTTGTTCATTAATACTACATATCAACCAAGGGACAGTATTGAATAAAGGCTATTTTCTGCCCCCATTTTTATAACAAAGTAAATATTGTTAAATTTCATGACTCTTTTTCTAATTGTGTTATTTAAGATAAAATGAGACTCTTCTACATTCATTATGTTTATAGATTTATATTTCATACAAAAACTACCTTTGAATAAGTGATCAAGATTATAATATCTAGCCATTAGAATGTATCTATCCTCAGACCATTTTTTTTTCCATTCTATTTTAAAGGCTTCCGCTAAAACTGGGACTATTATTCTCCAATAACGCGCAAAGTATTTTGTTCGGCTGTTAGTCCAGCATTTGTCTTTCGTACACATACACGAGGCACACGCCCTAAGCCTCGCTTTGGATCAGAGAGATAAAGCAGTGTTCTACTGAAATATACTAAGCCTCTTTCTCTGATACTATTATTGATGTGTCCATCAAATTTTCATCAATACATTACATATTATGACTAGTCCTAAAAAAACCTTGTCACTGGGACTTACTAAAGTCGGGACGAAAATATAGAAGTACATTCTTATAATTGTTGGCGTATTTAGGAAAACATTATTTAATAAAGGTTACAATGAAACTTCCACTTTCTATGTTGATATTTATTCAGTAATATTGCATGGTGAATTCAAACTAAATCTCTCCTAGTTTAGTGAGAATGTGGATAATGTTCTTGACCTATTCATGTTTTATTAATTGTCTATTTGTTTAAAAAGCTAATCAGTCTAAACTTTGATACAATTAGATTTACCTTTATCATGTTTTAAGTTTGATGAATCTATCTAGAGTACTTACCATTGATACTACCTTATCCTTTAAAATTCATTTGTACTTTCAAGTTTGCAGCTAACTTGAATCATATATCTTTTAGCATAAAAAGTGCATGACTGATTTTCTTTTCTCAATTCCTTTCTGTCATTGTAATTAGACAAGAATGTATCACAAGTGTGACTCCCAAAAAAGGAAACTTACTTTGTTTTCTATCTAATGATTTCACCTTATCTAATATGAAGTTAGCAGTAATATGTAAAATGTAAATGTATTTTCATCACTTAAGTTTTTTCTTAAATAGATAAGGACCATTTGACTTATCAGATGTTTTATCTAGTTTCAGGTGGAGAAAATGGCCACTAGCGGCTAGTGAACCCTGGATGTGTGTGATTGACCATATCTTCCCCAACCAAGTGTTCAGACAGTCCTAGATTAGATTGTATTAATATAATTAATAAAGATTGAAAATTGATCACTGTTTGACTTGAATGTCAGAGTAGACTTTTTGAAAAACTCAAGCTCATACATTAAAAACAAAACGCAGTAAGTCTCATAGCATGAACATTTACACATAGGAACAAATTTAAGAAATAATTCTTTTAATTTTACATATTCGTGTATTTGTGGGAACAATCATTCGTACGTTTTGGCTTGGAGACTATACAGCGTAGCCTTACTCCAGACGTGCACCTATCAAACAACTGCTAGATCCGCTTGGTCATTTTAACTTCCTAGACTTCAAAGGTAACTTGGAAACAAATAATGCGCCGATAACTTTTTTACTTTTTTATATTTTATAGTTCATCTATTGCATTTTCAGAAGCTTGAATTACCGACACTGGCAAAATTCATTTTTCCTATTTTAACAACTGCTCTAGTCATAAGTTCGTTCCGCACAGCATTGCGAATGATATCCGCGTCTGTAGATCAGTTAATTTTCATGTCAGCGTCTTTAAATGTATCTAAAAGTACCTAACTCGTTTCGCGCACGAACTATTTCAACACCATTTGAATCGACATGCCGCGTAACACATCTCATTCAATACATTATGTACCAGGGTGGTATGTTTACATCAAATTCTTCGATGCCGCCATTACTTATGGAAGAGTCGATTGTTTTTTTAAGGAGCGGTCAGCTTTCCTATTCAACTATCTTCAGTCATAATGTAATTGCCTCCATTGCGGTTTCTTGGCAGTTGCATAGCTATACATGTACATATACTTCAGTTATGTGAGACGTTATGCTTCTCGCAAAAAGTCTTTTTCTTTGTAATGAAACATAGATTTGTATTGCTCATCAGACAAATCATAGCATACAAAGACGTTAAGTAGAAATTTGTATAGTAATAATTACTTGCCAGATGCTTCTTGATTGCATGTGGCTATGAATGTGGAAGTTTTGTTAATACTAGTGCATATCCAAAGAAGGCCTTCAGTAAGGAGGGTTTAAACGAACAAGCAACTCCATACTTAAGAACCTGAAGGTCATCCTGTTGGTAGTTAAACTTGCAAAGCTCACTTGATAACATATTGGATCCCGGTCATCCGTTATTTAGTGAACTTGTCATGACCCTTTTTTCATATTT
>JAQPZY010001539.1:1290000-1465000 GCA_029931535.1 Margaritifera margaritifera | reverse complement strand
ATTGTTATGTTATATCTCTCTATCCAATATGCTACTTGTGGATTTGAATCCCATAGCCAGTTAACACCAACCAGTTTTGAATTCAAGTTTGATGATACAGGGGCTGAAAATACCATTTTGACCCATCAAACGATGCAGTTCTAATCATCAGCGGGGATGGGGGGGGGACTTAAATGCTAAGGAAGAAAACCCTTACAAGAGAATGTATGCAACTGGTGGTCGAAACTGCCCGGTCAAGTCAGAAAACTACTACCTCACATGCACCAATCCAAAAGTTGAATCGCTCTCTTGTCACATTGATAAAAATGCTCTGGAAAATCCCCAATTGTGTCAAACATGGTACACCACTAGAAATGCTAGGCAGAGACAATTTAGTAATTTTAGGCCTGACGTATGGAGAAATGCCGACATTTTCTGCAAGATAAACCGCCCAGTCTCTTCGTGCCGCTGCTTTGGGTGCAATGACAGATGCCAACCTTCCTTCTAGGCATATTATGTCTCTGTCTGACCACTCCAATGAGCTTTCATTAAAACCCTACACAAGGCACAGTACTCAAGATAAGCAACAAATGAATAACATTTTTTCCAATATAAATTCAAATGTGGCACTCTCTCCATATTCTTCTGCAGTACCATCCCAGGCCTCTATACATATTCAAGTACTTTTTCCTGTATCTGCACAAACTCCCTACAAGCACATTCACGAAATAGATTTCATCACACACTCAACATGTCATTTCAATAACTGCACCTTCCAGTTTAATTACAAATAAAAAATGCATGTGCCCCAATACGTTAAGGAAATCTTTGTTTTTCAATTAAGAGCCCCATGTCAGCTATCCATGCCAAAATCATGATAGTATAAAACATCTATCATTGATGGTTTTATTATACATTTAATGGCAATTTCCAATTAATAATTATAGTCAGATTCAGAAAATGCAGAACAAATACAAATAAAAATACTAAAACAGTAAATTCGTGAATGTGTCAACATTTGTTTCATTTTTATAGTTATATTTCATTGCTGTGCTGTAATTCTTATTACAATATTGTTATAAATGTGTGATAATAATAAACACAAATTTCACAAATAAACACAATAGTTAGGATTGCTGTTACGATTTCCTGTGTAAAATACTTCACTGTTTACACCAACCGCATTCCACATCAACCATCAGTCTATATTTCCATCTATCCTTTTGTGTCTGTCTACACTGATGTCACATATTTGATTGCGAAGGGGGATCAGGTTGTAAACAAATTTGTTTCACTGAGAATAAATCCTGGACTAATTATATATATATATGAAATAACTGCTCATTGTTTTACAAATGTGTGTGTATGTGTGTACACAAGTACCCAAACAAAAGCTCTCACATAGCTTCTATAATCTAATGTACATGTATTAGCCCAGCCTGTTTATACAAAATGAAAATAGGTTTTATAAAATAAATAGATTACTCACGAGTCTGGACAGTGATGAATCTGCCAAATCACTTTCAGCCAGTCCATGAAATCATCAAATCTTACAGTCATTTTCATGTATAAAAGAATTTCACATCTTGACTTTGAATATTCAGCTTCGTTCGTTCGTTACTTGGATTAACGACGTGTGCGGCCATTCGGCCATTTACGTCGATATATTCAGCTTCCACTCGAATCGATTTAAGTACTCGCTTCATGATGACGTAGTTACTACACTCATGCACTGTAATCCTTTTTTCCATAAATAGCTACGTACCAGAAACGCTGAATGAATATTCCCAAAATGACACTAAGCATTAAAATATGAGCAAAATGACAAAACGAATTGAGAAAATTAGTAGAAATTGCAACTATGAGAGTTTAATTTTGTTTTTGCTGAGTTTATCGTAGTATAAACAGTCAGTTTTCGAATCATACAGCTTACATAACGCCCCGCCTTTCGGGCTTTATTTGCTGTGTGATTCTTCGATTGACAGTTTATACCACGATAAACTCAGGAATTTTTTTTTTTTAAATTGAAAATAAATCCACGTTCAAATCTTAAGGTTTTTGTTCTCAACTTGGATATTACACGATGTACTTTGGTCATTTAACTTCAAATAAGCAACAGCCGAAACTACACAATATAATAATTGTAACTGCTAATATGACCTAGATTACCGTATGGTACATGTGATGACAAATACGTAAATAAAAGTTAATCAAATACCAATTAA
This sequence comes from Margaritifera margaritifera, assembly GCA_029931535.1. Taxonomy (NCBI): domain Eukaryota; kingdom Metazoa; phylum Mollusca; class Bivalvia; order Unionida; family Margaritiferidae; genus Margaritifera; species Margaritifera margaritifera. The sequence continues at coordinate 1,462,796 of JAQPZY010001539.1, read as the reverse complement.
CCAATAATGTATTCTTTTGTTTCATTATCCTCAATATCCTCGTGCAAGGGTGCTTTCTGACAATTTCATCAAATCCTGTTCACCGGTTTCGAAACAGAATTCATTGTATGGTTTTTCTATTTTTAGTAATAATGGCCATATTTGATGCAGATCGGCATCACTTGTATACCACTGAAAGACCTTTATGTCAGAATGTGCTGTGCAAAGTTAAGTTGAAATCGGTCAGGAGATTTTTGAGAAGAATAGAATTGGCGATGGAAGACAGACATGTTTTACTATTTTTGGTAACGGCACCTATATTCAATGGCGTATGGGCATAATTTGTACAAACCTGAAAGGTCTTCATGCTCAGATGTTACTGTCAAATTTAGTCCAAGTCAGTTTAGCAAACTAGGAGAAGTTGTTTACATTTTTTTCCTATTTTTAGAAACGGCGGCCATATTTGATGGCGGATCGGCATTATTTGTACAAACTTAAAAGGCATTTATGCTAGAGAGTTCTGTGCCAAGTTTGTTTGATATTGCTCTGCAGCTTTTTGGGAAGAAGTTGAAAATTGCAATTGTTCACAGACGACGGATAACGCACGACGGACGAAGGTCCATACCATAAGTTCACTTGGCCTAAAAGCCAGGTGAACTAAATATCAGTGGTGTTTGATGTGAGAAACTGCCATCTTATATCAATTCTTTAAGGAAGAATTTATATCAACTTGTTTATAACAAAGAAGGGATAACGAAATAAAAGTTTTTGAAAGGAAAAGTAATTGCCTCAAGAAAATATGAGGAATACAGAGCATTCATCGTCTTGGCAAAGTTTTTGTATGATCTAGGGTGAGAACGTACCCTCCCTACTGACTGAGTGTCGTTCAAAGTAATCATATGCATATTAATAAACGAAATAAAATATACAGTGTATATATATATATATATATATATATATATATATATATATATATATATATATATATATACTAACTACTATCCCTAATTTAAGTAAACTCTCACTCGGATATATATATATATATATATATATATATATATATATATATATATATATATATATATATATATATATATATATATATATATATATATACCTATTGGAGGGCGGGGGAGAAAACGTTATTTTTGTTTAAACGTATCTTATTGCCAAGAAGATCACACATAGGCATACAAGGCACTAGGATTAGAAACAACTTTTCTCAACTTAAAAGTTCCTCTCCATTATTAAATTACTTAACTAATTAAAGATAACGCAGGCAAGAGTTATATATATATATATATATATATATATATATATATATATATATATATATATATATATATATATATATATAATTCAACAGGATATCAGTTATTTCAATCTTTATTTCTTCAAGCGCTTTCGCATCATCATCATGGATGTTCTTCAGGCAGATACATTATACTTTCAAAGTATTTTTGTAAATTTACAAAAATACTTTGAAAGTATAATGTATCTACCTGAAGACCCCAAGAGCATCCATGATGGTGAATCGAAAGCGCTTGAAGGAATAAAGGATGAATATAACTGATATCCTGTTGAGCATACAAATTTATTTCTATACATGAACCGGCACATGGATATATTAACTTTTTCACACACACACACACACATACACACACACACACACACACTCTCTCTCTCTCTCTCTCTCTCTCACACACACACACGCATCCCGTGAGTCCTTATTGTGTATACACAGACTTCTAGTGGGTTTCCCCACAGGATAGTCATGTGGCCGTACGCATGACTACCACACTGCCTCTAAGCTTTATTTAGTAACAATCCGGGTTCTATTAATAAATCCTTGTAATGGTCGTATATGCCTTACTGTAACAATTAAGGAGGCTTGCTACAATTGGCAGTGAATGCAATGCTGACCAACGAATATAAAGTTATAAATAAAAAAAGCTAAGAATTTCAATGAATCATTACATAATGTGTAGATGTCTTTATACAAAAACTCACGTGCTTGCATGTAACTTAATAATCCGTTTTATGACTTCTCTCTCTCTCTCTCTCTCTCTCTCTCTCTCTCTCTCTCTCTCTCTCTCTCTCTCTCTCTCTCTTTGGACCTCTCCTCTCCATAACCTGTTTGCGATGGTAATACTAGTAAATGCTTGCGATTGCAGCTTCATCCAGCTGCCTTTTGGTCTTGCAATCATTTTACACACATAAAGAAATTCATGTGAGAACAAATAACTTGATTTGATGAATATAATTAGGACATAAAAATATGCATGTAATTGTATGTACTGGGAATAACGACACGTCAGCACAATCCTAGCTATATTGTGTCTATTTAAAGTATGTTCTAAAAATATCAAGGTCAAAATTCCGAAACAAACTTTAAGAATATAATCTCTTTCAAAAAAACGTAAATACGTAATCCTTCAAGATAAAACAAAAAGATCTTAAAAAGATTGTACAACAAAAGTCAGCGCGTACACCTTTCTTCGCGACATGGAGTTGTCTGGGACTAACATACACAAAGTATGTACTAGTATCTCTGTAGTTGTCATACTTATTATATATTAGTAGTAATAGTAGTAGTCAAATGGAATAGCTAAATTTTTTAAGAAAAATAAACTGCAAAATGAATGGAGTGGCAGTGATGGAACAAATTGCAACACTGCTATATACCTCAATCTTTGATCTAATATCAAACCTTTATTAGTAAAATATACTAAATTTTGACACCTTCAGCTATACGCTCAGCGGCTGACGAATCATTAAATATACTGGACACAGTTACTTATATATTGATCCATACAGTTGCCCTTTGTAATACAGCAAAATCTGTCTCACTTTATAGCTACAGGAAGAACAGTCCAGTCGTATCCAAAGCACCACAACCGACTATTTACGTTTATGTCTATATTTATATGCTTTTAATGTGTTCCTATAAATAGTGTGTGCTTTTCTTAGGGAAAAACCAAGCAAGTCACAGCTGCTAATTTATATACGATTATCACTTACTTTTTCCCAACCCGAGCCATTATATCTTAGTAATTTATAATGTTTCGAATTGATTCTTATCGACTTGTTCATAATGCATTGTTAATGTGTAGAGGAGGGGGGGGGATGTAATGTTACTGAGTCGGATTTAAGTCAGTTTCTTTTTTGTAAAGATTCCTGTAATACATCAATAAGTTTGTTGATGAAATGTAAAACGATCAGTAGGCTAGTGTCGTCCATATAAATATACATGCATGCCTTGAATGCGTTATGAAGCTTCGGGAGTGTCAGGCATGTGCAACCTACAACAATATGCTTTTATCCGGTGAAATTTATATCAGCTTTATAAATCGCTATCCGGTCTGTGCCCTGGAGGAAGTTTCACGTGCCTATAGTGCATTCACGAAATCAATTAAAAGCAGGATGTCATAGTAAAGCTTGCTCTGAATTGTCTGTCTTTCGGCGGACTACTGTGATATGATTTGCACGAACTCCGAAATTCAATTCTCTATCTGTGTATTGTTATACTGTATATAAGCTTCATCTCTATCTGGATGGTGATTGCCTTCCTTTAGTAGATACTTGTAGCTGAAAGTCCATTTTTATTTAGTTTAAAATAATTTTAAAGACATATGTGTCAATGAAATGAACAAATGTATGTAGACTTCTAGCTGTTTTATATCATCACTAGTATCTGCTAAAAAAAAGGATTTCATATGAATTCATTATTTATTGTTTAGCAAAATACCTACAATGGGGATGTCATTCCTTGATACGAAGGAAAGCAACCTATATGATAATAGTCAATAGCCTGATTCAAAACCAAAACAGTAACATCAACACTGCAATAATATCGTCCACGCACTACTCCTCACAAGTTGACAGTGCTTTCATAAACTTGCGGAGGAATGTGGCGTACATAGCAGAGTTTTCCCTGTGTTTTTTCAGGTCACTTTCTATATTTAATGATATTGATGATTTCAAACTCGAAACATTACTAAATACAGCTAGTGACTTGTAGTGGTACTGCTACAGTAACCTCAGCTCTCCTTAGATACATACATATATGTAACATACATACCTATATAGGTCACCGACCACTTAGTATTCAACGGGATGTGTCTTTACAGATATCACTAATTGGTCATTGCATCCTATTGTAGTCCTTGAGAAAATCAGCAATATTTGTTTTCTCAGATTTTTCCTGGAAATTTGCTAGCCAGTGAAGAATGTTACTTGTATCAAAATAGAAAGCAGCATTAAAGTTTAAACAGAAAAAAATATATATTTATTAAGTTCAGACTCTTCGGCTTTTGCATAGGATGACACAGCTTACAGGTGTGATTCGGCCTCAGTAAATGAATCGTTTTTTTTCTTCTCCATATTTGAAGAAAATATTGGTGAAACACACACACACACACACACACACACATATATATATATATATATATATATATATATATATATATATATATATATATATATATATATATCCCTTTTAAAAGGTAAGAAACATTAGATTTAGACAAGATTTCTTATTCACAAATGCACGTTCTACGCACATTAATTTGACACATGGTTGCATACCTTTGAATTTAGTTGATGCTTTATTTGGATTCAGACGAAACATGATTGCATAATTGGTAATCTAATGCGCTCTCTTCAACATTGCGGAACTGCTACGTTGTGAATATGGCACATCGGTTTTTCCGGTTTGATGGGACAGTGGTAATTTGTTCAGGTACTGACACCATAGCTGGAGTAATACTTAGTCTGTCTTGACAAAAATTACGAACTCAGATATTCCTTGACTATTTGCTGTGGAAAAGAGATTGCTTTGTCCATTCAAGGTGACACAGAGAGCTATGATAAGTCATAACCAGACCGGTAGTATCAATGGCGACCCGTCTGGTTATTTTGCGAGGAATATATTAACTCTAAAGGCATAATATTCTAAAATTCACGTTCCTCAACAGTGTAAATATCTTCTAACAATAGGAAATCAATATGTAAATGAGTTTATGATACTGCTTATGATTCCAAAGTGTGTTAGAAAATGTTAAAACATCTATATATATATATATATATATATATATATATATATATATATATATATATATATATATATATATATGTATATATATATATATATATATATATATATACACAGAACAGTTTCCCAACGTTTCGAGCTAAACAAGCTCTTCGTCAGGGGAAGAAACAATTTACATCCAGAAAACAAACACTCAACGCAAAAGCCAAGAAGAATTCATACTCCTACGTGTTTCAATTACGGGGAAATAAACAAGGATAAACAATAGAAGAAAGAAAGAAGGCAAAATTAAAAATTGGTCTAAAACGGGTAAATTACATATCTATTCCCCCATCGAAGTTGTGTAAAAAAAAATTCAAAGAAGTGTTTATCGTGCGTATCACGCAGAGGACCTAAGTGTTTTGACCTAATTCCAGGCTGGGAACAAAGATCTGACACCATACGCGGTGAAAAATCAACGCCATCATCAAAATTTGCAAAAGAAATTATATCCCGGTAAAGGTATGGATGGCGGTACTAAGGAAGTATATCAAGAGCATGGTATATCGGGATAATAGACGTATATATATATATATATATATATATATATATATATATATATATATATATATATATATATGTGTGTGTGTGTGTGTGTGTGTGTGTGTGTGTGTGTGCAAGTTTCTATTTACAGCAATGGTCCATGGATCTCAAACCTATTATATTTTGGAGATTTTGGCCAAAAGTGATGACATTTTATTATAGGATTAAATAGCCGGGCATTTATCCATGTGTAAATTTGATCTAAGTGGTTAGGTAAAATGTACACATCGATAAAAACCCAACCACGATTATTTAAAAGGGCTTTATTTACTTTGTGAGTGGTTAGGTAAAATTTACACTTGGATAAATTCCTAACCATTATCATTTAATCCGTATAATTCCAATTTTCTCATTTCTACCGACAAATCAGTTAAACATTTAATTTTAGGCAGTACGTAGTTTTCTTCACATGGCGCCATAATTCCTGGCTTCATCTTCGCTAGCCAAGGATCGTTGACCCTTAGGCCTGTATGTCATATAACCGCGTTACTACTTCGAAAATATACTCAAAAGAAAGTCTGCCAACGTTATCGAAAATCTCACTTGAACAAAGGACAATTTTATTACAGCATGAAATGAAATGTGTTCTTGATGCAAGGAAAGATAGTATCTATTCAGCGTTGCTCGGAAATGCTAAAATGCTGCAGTTTTCTGTTATATAGCTTTTCAGTTCGAGTTTTAAGCTGATTTGTAGTCTGTGTACTTCTTGCTCGAATTTTGTGTATCCGTCACCGTAACGGCCGTAATGCCCTCAACAGACTTGCAAGGTGATGGATTCGTTAGGCGTCAGCGGATGATAACCTCGAAATAATGAGGTGCCTTTTAGTCATTTTGCTGACATTTGTAATTTGCGTTTGTTTTCATCCTTTTTTTTTTTTTTTAGTTCTACGACGACATTTTTTAAAAATATTTTTCAACATGTAAAGAAATATATACTTTTGACGTCACTGTATACGATGACCTTGGAATTCCGCTTAAACACTGAAGATTAGTTACGTTAGTCAATTATCGGTGTAAAAATTAAAAGTCTGAAAATATTATGTTGAGTTGAGGTTGTATTAATTTTATATCATGACGTTAAACAACCACGTTGAACACAACGTAATATAACAGCGTTACATTAACATTGAAACAACGTTGCTGCAAAGTTCAAATGTTAGCTGGGGCCTAGTCTTACAATCAGATTACAAACCATTGTATATCATGCAAAGGTTTGTGTTCTTATTTATGCGACCACTTGAAACCATATATGGAAAGTATGATTCAGAAAGAAGAGCACAGTTCACCGCACATAATATGGACGAGAGAGAGAGAGAGAGAGAGAAAGAGAGAGAATGGGGAGCTAGATAAATAAATGTTTATGTAGTACAGTGTATATCGTCCATGCCACAATCTAAATTATACAAATGTGTCAGTCTCTTTAAATAAAAAAAGACGAAGCGAACACAGGCGTTTATTTAGGCATTTATCATAGGAATATATCATTTCTATGAGATATCTATCCAACGCCAACGTTGAAAGTAAAGTACTCAGACGTAAGAATAAATAATTGATACAATATGTCAAGGACACTAAAAAGCGTACGATATTTTATAAACGCCGCTGTATAGGCAAAACTAAGTGATAGTTTATAGATATATAAACTGGATATTCCCTGGAAAAGTCGATTCTGTGTATAGGAATAGTCTACAAGTATTATCTAATTATAGACGCAATGGGAGCATTCAGTAAACGCCGCAAAGGATAGTATCGACCTTCGTCCTACGTTGCAATTCAGTACAGTTACTGGGGAGAACATTGAGTTACAATGTAAGGGGAGTGGGAAAATATTTGGAACAATATAAAGGGAGTGCGGACAAATCTTGCTACAATATAAAAGGTATCAAAAAGCAAACATTAAGTGTTAAGATAAACCATCATAGTGTCAGTAATGTTTAATCAGAATACACTGAAACTTGCTGTGATACAAGGCAACTGCACATACAGAAATAAAATTTATATGTGGACATTGTGAGAGGAGATGATATTAGCCAAAGCAGAGTAAGTTCCCAGCATGAGTGGAGTTCAAAGATACAGCTTGTAATGCCTTTTGGGGAATGACCTAAAAAATACAGCACAATTTCCGATCTAGCAATTCTGAGCTAGTCGTATATGGAAGGATAATATTACCCTTAAGGTATCTCTCTCTCTCTCTCTCTCTCTCTCTCTCTCTCTCTCTCTCTCTCTCTCTCTCTCTCTCTCTCTCACACACATAATAAGAAAAGATGTGGTTTAATTCGTTGTCATATTTGTACACGTTTTTTATGAATGAATTTTCTAATATTTCTTCATTTTAACGAGTTCTAAAGGTACATTGGACAAATTATAACTTGCAACCTGAACGAATTCTCGTAAGAGACGTGATCATTACAAGGATCTATAAATAAAACAAGATATGTTGCTAAATTGAAACTTCAAGACATGTACGCTAGTCCCGCTCATGGTCCATGACTTTCCCGTTGGGAAATCCACTAATACTCTGTCAGAGATACCGATTACCACATCTGATCGTACACTTTAGTTAGTGCATAAACATTACCAATAATATTGTATGTTTCTTGCTTTGCTGTTGTTGTTTTTATTTTAAATGGCACTTGTAACACATTACTGGCTATATCATGTCGTAGAAATAGAAACTAAGTGCTTTTCACAAAGACACACAGAAACAATCGACTGAAGCTGGCCTGGGCTGGTACCGAACCTATGACCCTTGAATTACGATATCGTATGAACAATTTAATGGAGCTCACCGTATTTTCATTGAAGCAGGAACTACCCGTTCCATTAAAATTCTATATTTCCAAATCTTTGCTTAAGGGGATTGTTTAGTAGTATTTTTATGATAATTGTTTTCTTAAAGTATTTATTTATGATTTCACATTGAATGTGGCATCTATAGAAAACAAAAGCAGAAGTTGCCAAGAATTGGGCATGGTGCACATTACATAACCTAACACATCAGGCTGATTTACTGATAATGCTGATACATATTTCTTTAAACTACAGTATTTGCTTTAATGCCCATTCCTTATGGTTGAATAGCATCATAGTTTGACACAGGTATGGTTTAAACAGAGCTGAACTAAACACAAACTTCAGTAATCATTCACAGAACCCTGCTTTCTTATGGAATAAGATTTTAGACTCAGAACAACGAGGTGTAGACAGATTCGCAATAGAGTAAAAAAGCTATTACACACGAATGTTTAGGGTCAAAGAGTTCATGTGTCTTTTTGGAGGTGTAAAAAGGAATAAAAACGATGATCATCTAGTGCGAGTCTTGGCTAAGAAATAATCGACCAAAATGATGCTTTTACACCTTTTTATAGATGAAATATTAATACCTACATAAATGCTTCTCCAGTTCTCCCAGCTTTCGAATACACTTTAACCTTTAGTTTACTATATCTCTATAAGCAGCTTCAGCTTGTAAGAAACAAAGAGACATAAATAGAAATAAACACTAAAAACAAGGCGAACATTATAAACAACAAACTTCTTGATACTATTGTTGAACATTGAAAGCAGTTAACCCTGCAGAATATTTATAATAAGAATAATGTGTTTGAGGTTGAAAATTATGCCAAATCTTTACACAATCAAAATTTATACCATACCTTTTTATTATCGATGTAAACAAGTTTTTATTATTTGATATTGATTTCTCCCAACCTAGCTAGTGAAGGCGAACGACGATCTTCCAGGTGAAAAAAAAACAATAACAGTGAAAACTAAATAAAAAAACTGACCAGGCATAGATGGGCAGCCACTGTACCTCGCACATGCCATATCAGGGTATCAGTACACAAACGCAGAAAACATTTATATTACAATTTTAAATCACAAAATAAACTATAGTCGAAAAACGAGTGAAGATATATTTTTTGCAGGGTTTGCATTACTTAGTAATATTAGAGATTCCGCTTAGAATAAAAAAAAACTGTATAGAGATCTAAAGTTCCTATCACTTCTCTGTGCTTTCCACTTTATTCACTTATTTGCGATTTAAACTCAAGTGAAATGTAACTGTATTAATATATTGCTTTGTAGAGTCAAGATAGAGCAGTAGTAAAGTCATTAGTTTTTTCCTTACTTATCGTTAGATAAACAAATTCCTAGCTTTGGCATATGAATATGATATTTCCTCAAATGTAAAAAAAACTTTACATGTTTTATTCTGTCTCCTTGGCCAGGGATTTTGGAATTGCAAATTGCGACTCGGGGAAGATAGAGTCTGTTTAAGTGAGAAAAACTAGGGGAAAGTCATACTCTGAGTGAGAAAAGCGTCGAACAATACTGATTTATTGAAGAATTCTAATGTTTGAGTCATACCACTAAGATTCAGTCTGTGCAGCGTTTTCTATCAAAGTAATCAGCTTTATTTAAAAAAATCCTACCCTTAAACAAAGATTGTACATATTACATTTGCTGTGGAAATTGATTGATTTATTACTGATTTGTTAATTATAGAGAGAAAATCCAACATACCTAATCTTGCCATTGATATTTCTGCTTTGTTATCGTCCCGTGGTCATTATACGCGTACTAGTTCTTCTTCATAACATGTTCTCTGCAGACAGTGCATGGAACCAGTGATGAAAGCTAAAGACCACTCGATGTACAATAACCAAGCAGAAAATACCAATTTATACCTGAAGAAGTATTCAAAGGTGCGAATACACTGTTCAGTATTTCTCGAATTCAGTCTGAATAAGACAGGTAAAAATATGTTAACACTATAAAGATGCGTTATGTCACAATTTATCATCCCTTATCTGGGGTATCACACAAGGGAAGGTAATCGTATACGTAATATCTGAGCTAATGAAGTAGGGTCACCTAAAGGACAAATTCAAATTGGGAATGTCCGCAAGTAACCAACAAGCAGATCAAGCAAGTCGCCATGCGTGTCAATGCAGATACCAATGATGAGTCATTCATGCACACAAGAAGGTGTCGTGTATCAGTTCAGAGCCCTTGCGCAAATGAAAACTGTATTGAAAAAGCATTCTTTTGGAAGACAGACTGTCAGGAAAGACTATATTTGTTCTGCATGGATAAGGTAAACCGTTTAAGATATCTCTGGACCTTTTACTGTGATATCACATATCTTTATAAACAACTCGTTCATGACAGCTGCATATATATATATATATATATATATATATATATATATATATATATATATATATATATATATATATATATATATATATATATATATATATATATATATAGTTTTCAGGTAAATTCTTTCTTCATTTCTGGATTTATGCATATATATAGTATATACTGGAACATATTTATTTTTAAGCGATATTCAATTTTTAACATTATGTGGACATAACTGTTTGGTCTGAATAAGGAGCCTGTCTGGTACATCACCGAGTACTCTTTAACCACAAAAGAAAGCATCCAGTATTTTAAAAAAAACAAACAAAATGTGTTTAATGGATTTATAGTGAAAGGATTTTGAGTAGACATCAATTTTCCAGCATTTATGACGATATATTTTGTATTGTTGGCCAGTTTATAATGAAAGCTATGTTCTCATCAGGATTCCAACTATTTTTTGTGGGGAGGGGGAGGCAGGGAAACTCCTCAGGTCTAATAGGCGAGAGTATGTGAGAGCATGTTGACCTTCTTTTCGTCACGGGAACTTGTGAGATGTCAGTCATTCAAGGAAATTCGGAATAAGTTGTTACATTTATGCGGAGATGCGAGAGGTGTCCCGGTTCGATACTGTCTGTGAAGAAGAGAACACTCAGGATTCCAGACACAAATATGCTTTGTTAAATCAAAAACACAATTTTTGGATCAAATTTCATTTGAAAACAAACAAGAAATTTTTTTCTTTCTGCTACAAATTAATTAAGGACTACCAACTTCATAAAGTTCCTGTATTTTAAATATCATATAAATTCTGTAAATGTCAAATAATCATCGAACCAAAAGTAGCCAAAATATTCTTGAGATGTAGCAATAAAGCACTATTTCTGAATAATACTCAAATCGGTTTACGTGAATTCACATAAATGCAAAATTTCGAATGTTAAACAAACAAATGCCAAAAACATCAAGGTCTATAACTTCAAAAACACAAAAATTCATTTCTAAAACTAATTATTGTAGAGCATGAAGTTGGCAGCAAAACTATTCTACAATAACAAAATTAATTTTATAATCACAAACAATAATGACAAAATTAAATAATAATCAATTTACCTGGGCATAACATTTTCCGCAGACCTAAACAATATGGTTAAATTAAACTACGATGACAAAATCAGGGAAATCAAAAAATTTCTTCTACAGTGGTCAAAAAGATCAGGAACCCCTTTTGATAAAATTATAGTTATTACACGTTTGGCATTATCAAAACTTACTCATTTACTAATGCATTTACCATATCCCCTTCATAGATTGTTGTGTATAAGTTTCTTTGACAAAATTAAAGAAAAGTAGTGGTTGATAGAAAATACATTTGTGAATTCTAGCCTTGATGAGAAATATGATTGTTCTTGAGCCCAAATGGAACAAAAATGTGCTCATACCCAAACATTTGAAAAATTTTCCTATTTGGAATAGATTTTCGTAAAAGAGTAGCTAAATGCCTTATTAATTTTTGGATTGACATATTTTCAGCATATATAAAATTGTATAATAGGTTTACTGTTGGAAACAAAGAAGAATTCTTTCGAACACAAATATGGTTAAATCCTAATATCATTTTTGGAAATGTTAGTGTACTGTACAAACACTGGATTGAAAAGGAAATTACCTATACACATCACTTTGTAAATGAAGATGGTTTGTGGATCAATCTTGACAAGTTTTTTGATAAATGTGAATTCCATGTACATTTCCTAGAATTTAAGGGGGTTTATAATGCCATAAAAATCTAAAGAAGTAAAGGTGATGTCTGTATCGATTCTAATATACAATATGCATGTATGCACCCATCTATTTTAGTTATAGTAATAAATAAAAAGGACTGTAAAAGAATATACAAAACACTCATTTGCAATAATCAGCTGTCCGCCTCAATTGCAAAATGGAACACAGAATTTTACAATTTAAATGAGAATGAATGGAATAAGTTTTTAACTTGACTCACAAGGTAACCAGGTGTCCTAGACATAAATAATTTCAAACGAACATTTTACACCTAATTTTGGAAACATTTTCTTAAACAAAAATTGGACAAAATTTCAAATAACTGTGCTCTTTTTGCAAAAACTCTGTAGAAGTTTTTTTTTTTATCATATTTTATAGGATTGTCCAAAAACAGATTCAATCTAAAGCAGGCTTATTAAGTGTATTAAGAATGCGTGCAATCATTTGTACAACTTTTATGTATCAAATAGGTAATTTCTGCTATGTGTAATGCATAAAAAGCTCATGATGCGATTAACTTACTTGTATTCAATTTAAATTATATATTAATAGCTGTAGATTCAATAATGAATTACCAAGCATGTCTCATTTTAAGAAAGAACTTAAATTACATTTTCTGTCTGAAAAGTATTTTACATTCACAAACTGGATATTTCAACATTGTTACAAAAACTGAATAATAATGTATCTCTATTTACCATTCTTCATATAGTACGGTATGTGTTGATACATTTAATTGCATTAATATGTTAAGTATCCATGTCCATATACCATGATGCTTCCCCGAATTGGACTTCCTGTTAGACAGTTTCTATATATAAGTTTCCATATATATACCACTCTGCACCAACTCCGCTTAGTAAGCGCCTTTGCTATCTGGCGATTTACTATTTAGTTTTGGATATTATCCCTACACAAACCAGCTGGACGGACACGTATGTATGATAAGAGTCTAACAAAATAGTTCCAAAGAATTGGCCGATTTGCTTTTTTTGTGATGACTTACTAAGATCAATCTAATATATGACTGTAACTTGAACTAAGTAAAATTCTTCATAGAAGTGTGTTAACATGTGTTTTCGTTAAATCTAAAATTGCAAATGCTCATTTGAGCACTTCCGTTGTCAAATTTTCTGTTTCGGAGGTACGTAGTGTTTGCACGTTTTCAAGCTCTTCAATTTCGGAGGTAAGTAAATATTGCATGTAGTCGCAATCCCATAATCCCTAAAGTGATCAGTTTTGAAAAACACCAGAACTGATGAATTTTGTACAGATACAACACTTGTGTCCTAGTTACCCATATTATCGCAGCAGTGCCCAGTCTAAGTAGGTTACACTCTATGAATGTATAGTTTATGTCTATAAATACCTCTGTATGTATGTATTGATAAGTACATATTTGTATGCATGTGTGTGTATGTATGTATGTATGGATGGATGGATGTATATACGTATGCATATATGCACTATATTTTTGTATAGGTTTATGCATAAAGTTATGTATGCATACATGTGTTGACGGACAGATGGCTAAACCCATAAAGCAGCAGTGTCAGAATATCTGTCCCTAACTGACATAAGAGAACGGGATTCTCAGCTCACTATCTTATATCTTTTTTTTTACCGAGAGCAACAGTACTATACAGTCAGTATGTAGTTCAGTGTTATGGAAAATTACAGCAATTCAGTCGTAGAAGACCAACAAACAAAAAAATAAATAACGTCAGAAATTATGCTTTCTCTATGAAATGCTTTCAAATATTGCGGTAGAGAAGCATAGCTGAGAAGATAAACAACTTTTTTTTTAAAAACTAAGCTATAATGTGGGACATATCATCACATGACCAACATCGAAGAAAGATTTATACTAATATCTTGAGATAATTATGAAGCGGAAACCACCCGACAATTGTGGTAAGTAAACTGAAGCGAAATACAACGTGGATTAGAATAATTGGAACTCACTTAACTGGCTATACTATATCTCTGTTTTAGATTATTCAGACCATGAAGTCATGGATACTCCGAGAATCTTTCTCTGAATCTTCATGTTTTGGCTCAGAATCTCTGATCTTCATCTGTCCAGCTGGCTCATTTGGTTGTTTGTTCTTGTAATGTCTGTGTCGATTGAATTGTGTCTAATATGATAGAGATTATGTACAGGGCATACAAAACGAATCATGTGAAGGTAATGTGTTGCAGATGTTTGATTAATTCTGGTGAAACGGAGATTTGGCATGAAACCTAAAATGTATTTTACTTGAACATCGCTTGTAATCTCTGTTTATGGTAATTTGGAACAAAACAAGCGAGCATGGCCTGGTTATGCAAACGTAACAAGAGATGTTTTCATTGAACACTGATGTCACACCACAATGCCTAAAACTGGTCTCAACTCACAACTTAACCAATGTGTGACGGGGTGACGGTCAAGTGCCATATCACTATTGTTGTGGGTCATACATATATTCTAATATAACTAGAAGCATGTATGGACTATATCCACCTCTGATATAACTTTCATTTTCAAGGATGTCATTTCAATCTTTAGAAGAGTGTAAATTTTAAAACAAGTTTACTTACCAGCTCTATGCAGCAAGAAACACTTTAAATGTTGAACAATTGACCAGAAAAATGGTTTCAAGTTACAGTCATTATGCGATTAACTTATAGATTACAAGGACTAAAATAAAATAGAACAAAGTATCCAAAATTTCAGACACGAAACTCTTTATATAACAATCAAAATACATTAGAAACAGGCAATCAATAATTATGATTTAAAAACATACTAATAGGTAATAAAAACAATTTAAAGGAATCAAGAGTTATATAGTAATATCTTATTTTTTTTAAAGCCACGTATTCCTGAAAGAGTGTTTTTGAAAACTGCTTTTTGTCTATTGCAAACCAAGATACGAGTTTTAATGGGTTAGAGAGATATTCTCGATAACATAACAGCACAAAACGATTGCTTTGTCGATGCTGACAAGAATGTAGTTGGAAGCCAAAAAAGAATCAGCAAAGAGAGTTATTGATCACGCAAAATAACTTTGAATTATACTTTGGCTTAATATAAAGAGACACGGCTTCTGTCGGACATAATGTTTTCTAATCAGCTGTAATGAATCTCATTAAGGTCTTTTTATTGTTAACATGGATTGAACTGTGGAATTGTTTACCGTATTGGTAGCCTCTCTTATTAATTACTGTACAATGGCTGTGCAGCTCATCAAGTTCTTTTCATAATAGGGGATGAAACTCCTGTTTGACCTAATTGCAGAGAGAAGTTGTGTTGTTTCTCTTTGATTGAGTTGAGTAGACCAAGATTTGTTTCTTTTCGAAGCAATTTTCTTAAATAAAATACATGATGCTCGTGATGCTCTCCACGTTTAGCTAAAATTTCATTTTCTTTTTTTTTTTTTTTTTTTTTTTTTTACAAAATTCAGTAATACCATGAAGTTAGTTAATTTGCTTCTTTATAGGCACATTATGATTTCAATGATGTGTGTGTGTGTGTGTGTGTGTGTGAATTTGTTATATTTTCACAAGTAAAATAACTAAGATGTTAAATTGCTGTTTGGTCAACAATTTTATTTTCAGCCGGTTCTGTTATTTAACAACAGTGGCTCTACTTGTAAACAAAGGTCCTTCAGTTAACCAATAGACAATAAATGGCGTCACAGCTTATCAATGATCTAAGTGGACCGCTGACCAGTTTTTAAAAAAAAATAGTTGAGTAATCACATTAGTAGCGACTTGTCAGAACCTTTGGGAGCAGAGTTTGGACACCTACTTTCTTAATAAACTGATTCGAATTCGTGTTGTCATAACTTGGCCTTTTTGTCGGATTTACGCGAAACTTTAAATTTCAACTTAACAGTGTTGCCAAAGTAAATTTTAAAAAAAATGGAATACAAAAGATGTTGATGTCCTTACAAGTACGAAGAGTTTGATCGCCGCAGGTCGGAATATCATTTTTGTGAAGCGTTCAAGAATCCAATAATGTGTTATCTCCACAGATATCGCACATACCTTGTTTTCTTAAAGTTTATAGGAAAATATTGAACGGTACAAAGCGCTTTGAAAAACATGTTAAAGAAGATGATAAATTATATTTAAATGAAGTTATATGTAATTATCATTCATGAAAAACAAATCCTTAGAAATACTTCGAAAGTCGTAAGTGCAATAAGCGAAGTTCAAATTCAAAGACACGCTGGGTGAGAAAGCATGCAGATCGATTGAATGCTATTCGAACCTCGCTGACATTTACATCCCACTCTATCGATCTCTATAGTTATTTGATGTACTTGTTTGGACACAGACAAGTGGTAGTTTGGCTCAAAATTAGGACAAAGATGAAAACCACTTCTGAAAACTGAAAAGAATACATTTAACACCTGAAGGAATGTGAATGATGAATTACAAAATGAATTACACAAAATGCGATATGTGCTGAAACAAGAGAAGGAACATGTATTTATGGACAGCATTAGTGATGTTCCAAACCGGCAAAGTGAGTTTAAATATAAAATTCACCCTCAACATAAAGCACATAAAGATAGAAGAATGACCTAGCGACATTGATGCTTTGGTTTTCTGTAGCAAATAAGAAACAGGTTTCAGTCAAAGAATTGGTTACAGTCGCATGGATAGTTAGTTAGTTAGATAGATAGATAGATAGATAGATAGATAGATAGATAGATAGATAGATAGATAGATAGATAGATAGATAGATAGATAGATAGATAGATAGATAGATAGATAGACAGACAGATAGACAGATAGATAGATAGATATAAACTGTTTAGCGGGTATTTTTACGGTGAGTAAATTTGATCGATTCAGCGGTCTACAAAGCGAGGTGGTGAAAATAAATCCCGTCAAAATTTTTCCTTTTATATTTTGTCAAAATTTATTTGCTATATATTGAAACCTCCGTAGATCTGCAATCTTCAAAATATTGCCAATCAAATTTAGAACCCGCGCGTTTTGGACAAATCGGTAAAGTTTACGTCCGTGAAAGAAATACAGCTATATAGTAGATATATAAAATAGCAAAGTGGTTCACATATAATCTTTTCACTCACCGTAGTTAGAATTTCCCAAAAGGTGCCAATTTCGAGAATTACAAAGTCTACGTGATTTATGTTTAATTTTTTTAATCTTATTTGTCAACTGAGTCCTTTTATAAGAGAAAATTAACGTTTTGTGGCTTTGAATGTTAATATATTTGCAATAAATAGATCAGAGCAGGGCTACATTGGATCACCGGAATTTA
The DNA here is from genome assembly GCA_029931535.1 of Margaritifera margaritifera. Lineage (NCBI taxonomy): Eukaryota > Metazoa > Mollusca > Bivalvia > Unionida > Margaritiferidae > Margaritifera > Margaritifera margaritifera. Next base: position 1,444,962 of record JAQPZY010001539.1, on the reverse strand, counting down.
AAAACAAAAACTCTTCAAGATACAGTGCAAAATCGATCACCGTTAAATTGTAATACGTCTTACTATACGATATATATACTGCGGGTTTTATATGAACTACTTTAATGTTATTATCCTTTTCGTCACTTACATTAACGAGGTGCTCAGAAAATATGGCCCCAACTCGGTAAGTGTACAAATTATTTAATGGCTTAAGATCTCAGTTCACAAAAGAGTGCAGTTTGACACATTGCAATTCATCTGCTGTACCGCGACAAACCATAAGCAAACCATAGAATTACAGAGTTGTTTTCCTTTAAGGTTTCAATCACCAGCCAATTGTTAGCGAACTTTTAATTTCATTTTGTTCTTTTATGAAATTTCCTATAGTTTTCCCTTTTTTAGAGATGGTACTTATATTACTCCACCCCCAGCCGCTTTAGCTGTTGATGAACAAGTATAACCATGCATGCAGATGTAACCCGACTGATTACACTGCACGCAGAGTTGGTGCACTGACAAAAACCGCTATCTGAGGCCATATGTCCAGATGTCATGATGTGCATGAAATTGCTGTGCTGAACCTAACCACTGCACCATCTCATTTTAAACACAGACCTTGTTTTCGTTTCGAGATGATCAATTCTTTTTCTGTTTATTTTAGGCTGTTTCATTAGTATTTATACTAGCCTGCAAAAGATAATGTAAAGAAATAAAAAAAACACACACAAAAAACACAAACAAACAAACAAATAAATAAATAAATAAACAAACAAAACGAGAACAGAATTTTTATTTGTTTAAATTAACGATTTTAAAATGCTCGTGGTAGAAATCAGCCGTATGATTCTAGTTACAGAAGCATTTAAACTTTTGTTTGTTCTATATTTGTAATGCTATTGGAACTCTATCGTCTGTCAAAGCACAGAAAGCAAAGATCTTATTGTGCATGGTGAAGATATAAATTAGTACATGTATGCAATACATTTTTGACATAAACATTGCAGAGAAGGGACATTACTAAATATATGCTGTCTCAAATGAATCGGTTACTCAAGGATGGATAGTCTGTCCAATATGCTCTGATTTTAGTCTTTTTAAATACCATGTGTATTTGTTGTGTCAAGTAAGCGTTTGATATCTGTAGAAAACAAATACAGCGATGGCTCTGTGATTAGCGTGCCGGACTCGCATACCAAAGGTCGCCGATTCGAATCCTGCCCAGACCAGCCCGGTTTTGTTGCTATGGTTATCTCTGGACAAATCACTGTATTTCCATTGTCTCGGCTTTATATACCATATCAAGTGTTGATATGCCGATATACACCAGCCAAACAAAAGATAATCTTGTAATGATTGTCCAACTTTCTTTTCATAGTCATCTCCATTTTTTGCATCTAAAAATCAAGCTTGGAAAATCTGGACAGTATCAAGACCGGTTTCGGTTTCGATATGATTTTTTGCATATTTACAAACTTTAAAGCATTTAATTCATCATCATTATCATCATCATCAGTCTTTTCGAAGAAGTGATGGACATTATGCGATCCTGTTTGATTGTGCGTACATAATGTCGTGAAACTCCACTGTTATGTATATTGAGTTTATAATATGTGTCCATGAGGTAATTTGCACTTTAGTCAGATTATGTCAAACAGGGTGTTTAATTAGAATTTGAGTTCAAGGTTATTCTTGTTTACATATCATTTAGTACTTAAATTGGAACTTTCCATGTCTTGATGTGAGAAAAGTCACGTACGAATAGTAATTTTCCATTAGAGTTACTCATATTCTAGAATATCCTGTCAGGTGACTTGTCTTTATGTTTATACAGGCTTGGTAAGCAGGTGACGATTCCTATGTTAAACTTCATGTTATAAAGATCAGTCTATTAATGAATTTATTTTCGTAATTAGATGTTACAGTTGTGAAAATCAAAGCAAATTCAGAGAGAGGAATTATTTATTTGAAATATTTATTGGAATTACTAAAAGTGCTAATTCTCATTTTGGATTAATACTTGACTTTGGGAGTTATGTGAATTCATTCAAAGATATTCTGGATTACACCAGTCAGGCATATCAGGACATTCAAGACTACTGACACATCAGGACATTCAAGACAACTGGCACATTCGGATATTCAAGGCTACTGGAATTCATTCGGAGCATTCTATATTTAGGACTTTGATTAGGACACTTAGACTTATTGGATTAGTTGGACTTTAATTCACGTTATTGTAAGTGTCTTTTAAATTTTCACTTTAGTTGTCTAGAAATAAATTGCTTGCTGATTTTACTTACATTTTTGGTTTCACTTCCTTTCTGTTACATTATTTTAAGACCTAGAATCGCAACACCTCCTACACCGTTTAAGATAGAGACTTCATGCTTGTAAATACGAGTTGATTAGGGTAGTCTGCTGATGTATACAACGGTTCAGAATTTGAATCCATCTCAGATGTGGAGAGTGAGGAGTGGGGCACTTTTGTGATATGTAATTGTACATAGTGTTATAATTTTGATCCACCACATGAAGATGAAGCCTAAGTAAGGCACGGGGGGCTACTTATGTATATGTGCATAAAGAAAGTGGGGTGTGTGGGTGGTCGACTAGTGATAACTGATAAAAGCATAGCTATAATGTTGTTTTGCTGCAGACTTCCATTTGTATATAAAAGGTGTATTGATTTCAGAAGTTGTGTAATGTCGCACAATTCCTATACCTTTCAAAATCGCATACTTGGTGTTATCATTGAAGGTGGTCTGTAGATGTGTACATCAGTGTTGGCATTAAGATCCATCCCCATGGCGCAGAACTTTGGGAAGCTGGACACACATGCATATATGTGAAATGAGGGAATATAATGATAACAGAGGAAAATGTAGGGATAAAGCTGCATCGCTGCAGACTTTTAATATTAATAATATTAATAATAATGATAATCATATCATTATCATTGTTATTATTATTATTATTTGCAATCTGAATGAGGCAGTGTCTCATATATCTGTAACGTCCAGAGACAGAAGCACAGATTAGTTAATTTGTGAAAATTTAGTTTATCAAACTGACATAATTAAATAATATATACAAGAGTAACATTTGCGTCTATTAATTATTTACGTTAAAGCAAACAATTTGCTTATGATTAATTAGGCAACCGATCAGTGTTCATTGTGAAAAAAACTAATGATTCCTTTTGAAGATATCGATGGAATTGTGTCTTGTCAACCTGACCTAGGTATAAGTTTTGATTCTGGTTGATACTTTAATGTCTGATTTCAAACGCTGTTTAAATATCTGCTATTTTTGTCCATTACACACGCACGCACACACACATACACAGATGTGTGCATGTGTGTGTTTCTCTGAAAAGAGCATAACTTGTACACATGGTCTAGATGACTCCACAGAGAAAAATCGCGGAGATCTGTTTAAAGCTGATTTATCCGACTTATAATTATTGATACTGAAGTCCATGATTGGTATCCTGTACTGCACCAAGTGTATTGTATTACATTTCATTACAATTGGTTCCTACTACTTGATGTTTTCATGTATTTTTATTTTTATTCAGAAATACTTTGGGAGAACACTTTTGCTGGTACAGAGCATGGATCAGATGGCTAGTTTTCATATGTGACAAGATCCAAAGATGCGTTAGACAAGAAATGGAATTAACAGTACAGGAGAAGCATCAACTCATGCAAGTACAACTAAATTTGTGCCCTGGGTTTAAATGCTTCTTGAGATATTAAACGTGCTTGTGACCTTTCTAATTGAGAATGGCGAGGTCAATAGGCTGCAACATTGTAATAATACATTTGAAAGAGGTCAAAAAGAATTATCGGATGGACATTTGTAGAGGAAATTTTGAAATGATTCAGAATGGCGCTATTATCATCGATGAACTGTTTGAAACAATTTACTACTTTCCGGAGTCATTTTCTAACCATGAAGTTCAGGCACATATAAAAAACAACAGTTGCAGGATATTCCCTTCAGTTCATAAATGTATTTGCAGTTTGAATCAACAAAAGCGGAATGTTGTCTTAGCCGACAATAAACGCGTTTATGCCACGGACAAAACAGACAGTTTGGTTCAAGTTTTGCAAGATGTTTCAAAAAAGTATGGAAAAATATTTGATTTGGAATACGATGTAGTTAACAACTGTGTGAAAGAAAAAAACACATTAAAGAATGGAGTGGAAGATGTCGTCAGTTCAAAACATACTGAAACATTTCAAAGTACGGCTGACTGCGGCAATGCTAAACATGAAAGCCGAAAATCTAGTAAGGGAAACGGGATAAGTGCTCTAAAGCCTCGGACGAAGATGAAAGAAGAATTTGATAATGAAAAATACTTATTATCCAGTCATCCCATCTTTCGTACCCATGATAGAAATCCCGCCTTGCTCATGGCGGTAGTGAATAGTAAGATAGATCCATATTCTTTATGTGGAGCCAATTCATCATTAGGAGAAATTGTGTCTGATTGTGCAGGATCAGACTCGGTAGTTGTTCAGCCACAGCCATCCCACCAAACAGATACGAGAAATGTTGCTGTGCACACTACTACAGTGAGTAACAACAATCAGACTCTAACAAGGCGATTGGAAGAATCGTCCAGCTCTGAATCAATTCCTCCATCTGTTCATGGTGCACAAGAGCAGCACGGAAATCGGCAGAATTATATATCGAATGGGGAGATATCAGGAAGAGAGCACTTTCCAAACTCGTCCAGCAATGGTTTGTTACATTTTCATATACATAAGTAACACAATTTAACGGTTACAAAACTAAGCGTTTTAAACAAACTAGAAGATCTCAATCCTAATTCAAAATCTTCTGTTGAAGTTTCAATTAATCTGTGGATTGTCACTGCATTGATCTAAATGCAGTATTATAATTACATTAAAACGTGTAATGACACTATTCATATCTCCTATATTCTTCAATCCATCCATTTGCCTACATATCTACCTAATCTCCTACTTACCTACCTACCTTCCTATCTACCTACCTACCTACGTACATAAATAGCTGCTTATTGATCTATCTATCTATCTGTTTAGCTAATTTTATCCGCATAAGTTGAGTTTATACCTATATCTGCATCAAATGTTTTGTAGTATAAACAGTGATATGCAAATATAGAAGGTACGAATGTTTTATACTGGTGTATGCTACTGTGCAAATATTCCAATCAATAGTAATTAGGAAGAAAAAAACAAACAATTATTCTTCTGGAATAATGGACATTTTTAATATTTGTTTGTTTGTCTTGTTGTTGTTGTTGTTGCTGGAGTGGGGACTTTTTTGACTTTTTTAGGTAACACATGCAATTTTGGCCAATAGTTCTCAAAGATGATAGAGAAATTCATCCAGCATCCAACTAAAACGACTCCTGCATAATTCGAACATATTCTATAATGTAACGTGGTTTTCATACTAAATGTTGGAATATATCTTCATGAGTATAATAGTGAAGAGATCTTACTATCTTGGCAACATGTACCCTAGAGTTACGGTCACTTTTCTCTTTATGAGAAAACAATAATGCCATGTATACCAGAACAAAAAAAAAAAAGATCCAGTAAGTGAAATTAAGGTCGAGGTATTACAAGTCACAAAATAGTGCTAATGGACATATTCATCGTGGAAAATAAATACCTTGCAGTAACGGACGCTCTTGAAAATTAATGCGTTTATTCTGCCCGTTTTGGAATGTTTGACTTTAAACAGAAATCCTGTAGAAATGAATACTTTCATGAGTGGAAAAAGACCTTCTCTAATGTTTTGATTGAATGTAGCTCTGTGAAATTAAAATCAATCAATTGATACACATGGTTTAATTGGAAAAATAACACTCTTCGCCTGCTCACGATTTACAAAGCATGCAATAAAATACTTTTTTGTTGCAATTCTCCATCACTACTTATTTCTAATATTTGCAAAGGTTATAAAAGTTAATATAATTGGGAATCCAACACGCAGTAGAAAGCAAATCAATGTGTGGGGGGACCGATTTTTGCGATTCACGAATACCGCATTTTTGTGAGGAGTTAAGACGAAAGGGGTCGAGCTTAACACAAGGAAAACTGACCTCTGCTCACACATCATAAAAGTTATTTCAATGTATTTTAACTGAGAGATTATTTACAAAGCTTATTAATGATTTCCTCTTCACCTCCAAGATTTTAAATTTAGACTGGTAGCTTCTGCTTAAGTATTCAACTGTTGCCACTTCTTACCAAGAGGAAACCATTCTTTAGTAAATTAATTTCCAGGGGGAGCTACTGGTAGCACCGCTGTCCCAGTTTTTACAGCTGGTGACCACATCAGAAGTCCACAATATCAAGCCTACGCCATGCGCCTATCCACCTTCACGAGATGGCCGTCAAATATGACACAAAAACCGGAACAGGTTGCCCAGGCAGGGTTTTATTACACCGGTAAGTCATGTTTCTGTAAGTATTCAGGTAACTTCGCTCTTTCGGTCTGTCCTTAACTCACTTCCCCTCATATTGGTTTCAACATACATGTATTTGCTAAGTTTGAACTAGTATGCTGTGTTAAACGACTCTTAGTTGGCCAAATTAAGAAAGTTCTCCACCTATACCATTCCCAACTTTTATCTTGCAAAAATTGTTGAAGTATATCAATACTACAGACATCGCTTTTAATGCAAATCCCTGATCATGACATTTGAACAGAGTTCTTAAAACTATTCATTCATAATGAACATATTTCTACTAAACACATATTATTGCCTTGTTATAGACCATTCAAAGAAAATATGTTGCGAGAAATCCCACAATGGGAGCATGATATTTTGTGTGATTTGATTTGCATTTTGCACATCGAACCTTCAGTTTTTAGCCTTATCCAACGTATTTGTACTTTATTAACACTAATATGAACTCACCTATTGGCAGAAAAGCATACGGAATGTTAGATAGCACTTGAATAAATTATGGTTCCACAGGTCTCCAAGATATTGTGAGATGTTTTGCATGTGATGGAGGTCTCAAGAATTGGGATCCAGATGATGAGCCCTGGATCGAACACGCTCGTTGGTTCCCACAATGCCCTTTTGTGCAGAAGATCAAAGGTCAGGAATTCGTCGACCTTGTGCGAAGAATGACAGAAGAGTCCGACGAGGTATGCCTTTACTTAAAAGTTCACCTAAAATCAATAAAGTGTAGTAAAACAATTTACAACTTAATTTTTTTAACATTCACCTGTGAAAGAAATTATATAGTAGTATTTTTCATCTCGAACGTTTCCACTTGAAATTCAACAATTATAAATTGTGTAGCAGAGCATTAAAATTTTTTCATGGTCTTTCAGCGTTTGTTAATGATATTTGTAATTTCTATTGAACCGTCAGTAGAAGGAGATAAATCAGTTTATTAGACAAGTTTTCTTTGTCTTCGTGCAATAAACGTTGATAAAATTTAGAAATAACATTTGGAAATTGTTCTGCTGTTTATCATTAGATTCGTATGGTTGTTGCATGACCCTTACTTAGACAAGTGACTATTACTTTACCAAATTGAAACTGTAGGTAAACTAGTTAAAAATGTATGGTTAAGATGGATTTTAAAAAATTTCAAATCTATCAGAAACAAAGATTTTTCTTTTTTGCTGCAACATTTTTGCAATATTTTTGTTTCAGTGTACACCTTACTGATCGCGCTTCCCTTTCATACATTCCTCACCCCTATAACTCGGGCAAAAGCACATGCCAGACAACTCTCCAGTTGTCTCACAATTGAGAATCAATTGTATTTTTTGCTATCCAAGGGTAAGGTGATCAATTATTTCTTTAAAATATTTAGTTAAATGCAAAATAGTCTCTGTAAGCATACTAATATTCTTTTTTTACGAGAACTTGAAATTAAATGTGCATCACTCGGTCTATTGTATAATATTATTGTTCTTATGGCATAACGCCCACGAGGAAAGGTTCGCGTGATTTCGTTTTCGCAACTTTTTGAGTGGTAGACTTTTCGAGTTTTTCGCACAATAGTTACTAATCGTAAGAATTAACATGACGGATTTTTTATTTTTCCAAAAATTATTGGAAAACGTTTCAGATCTAGAAAATCAAACAAGCGAGTTTATTTTAAGATTTGGAAATTCGCGAAAATTTAACAAAGCGAAAATGTTCCAGTATATATGTTAGACAAATGTTTCTCATCACGTTAGAAGTGGACTTCTGAATATGTTGTATGAGATTTAGCATGCTTGGGTACAATTAATATAATTTGAGCACAACTGTTGTATACAAATGTCTATAACGGTTTAGTAGAAATATTACCATACCTAATTACTCATAAACTGTAATTTCGACAATTCATACATTTAAGTTTGATTTACATGAGATGCTTCCGTTGTTTTTTTCCCCCCTCCTCGCCGACTTTTTATGATGCCTGCAACACGTTTGTTTTCTTTCCTTTTTTAAATTATGTCACTCACTTGACTGTTTCAAGGACTTTTGCTCTTGCCTTAAATACTGAATTCTCATCAAGAATATATGATTCAGCACCCGCATTTCAGTTGTGTCGTCTGCATGACAGTTGTACAACCACTTCGTTCAATTTAACTTAAATATAAGAGTAAAAAAAATCTTACTTGGATAAAGAATTTATACTATTAAAAGTCTTTTTGGGTGGGACCTATCTTAAGTGCTGATTTTGAAGCTAGTCTCATTTGTTTAACTTGATCCAAAACGAATGTATTGTTATCAGTTTGACTAGTTTTAATCAGCACCTCAGTCAGGCCGGTTTATTTTCAGAGATTTGTTTTCATCGTGATAAAACAAAACGTGCACAATATTTGAAGGTAGACTGAAAATACAGGACAGAAATTTTCTCTGATTCAGGAAGAAGATGCCGTGGTTCATTCAACATTTCAGAGGAATAATCCTATGGCTAATCCTCCAGATCTACAACAGCTCAGTATTGGAAACGATCCAGGTAAGAGTTGCATTTAAGTAAGGCATTACATTTCATTCACCATTGTCTGTACTAATTGTTATTGTCAACCTTATCCCTTAAACACTAAAAAATACATTTGGGTCATATTTATATTTTCGGTGTGTATATTCAATTTTAAGTCACTGTTAAGTTGAACAGATACAGGATTATGATGATTTATGATTTATGATGGTGGAAATATTAATTACAAAGTCAAACTGTATGGATACATTTTTGTTTCACGGTTTGTTATGTGTAATGGGTTGTTCAAATTTTATTGGACCAGTGGTTAAATAACAAGTGAAGTATAATGGCATATTTTTTCATCAAATGACACAGATGAGTCAGCAAGAAAACAAGAAGGCACATTTAGTACAATAGAAGAAATTCTGCTGACAGTTTATACGAAAGTAGACATTTAAGTATTATATGCCAACACTTGCTCTTACATAAAAAGCGCTCAGCATTGTTGGATGAGGTGTACGAATGCCTCTGTATGCATATATCATCATTGAATTTCATGCGGTATTGATGTCCTGTTATGTTGTTATACTGCTGTCGGCTGCCTCGTTGCGTTCTTACAAAAGGAACTTAGATCCCATTTCTCCGGCATGATATATCCAATAATGTGTTAAAAGTTTCGTCAAAACCAACAAAAAACAAAAAGACAAAACTCCCTTATAGCATTGGCTTTAACCCGAGGGAGTCGGCAAACGTTTTAATATCCAAAACAATATGTATAATCACTATATCACAAACTCCAGAACGAATGCAAAACATCAGTATTTAAGAGAGTAATGAGTCGAGAATAAATATAATTTTCTTTCAAATCTGTTGGCAATGAAGCATATGACTTCAACTTTATTCCCAAATTTATATTCTGTTTTAAATATGCCCATTCATTTGATAAGCTACTGATGAGTGCCTATACTAGAGTGAACAACTTATGAATGTAATTTCTATATATATCTGACCAAGAAGGGTGCATTTTGAATATGGCCACAAGTTCATTGCACCAAACTCAAGTTCACTGCACATCTTTTGCTGACCCTCGTTATTTGCTAGTAAGCTAGCCATGTCGTAATTGGAACAAATCTAATAACATACGTCATTAGAATTTGTTTTATTTGATAGCAGCGACACTTTTTCTCTCATTTTATCATGTCAAACTTACTGTGGTCATCACATTTGAACTTTTCAATCAAATCGTTCTTAATATGTTTCTAACTCACATGAGAAAAAGATTAAAACCTAGGATTACAGTTTTTCTGAAATTATTCCACTCATTGCATTAGCCAAGATTAGTCTGTGATCAAAAAGTTCAAAATGAGCTTGTAAACACTTTTTTCCGCACAAATAATAAATCTGTATCAATTAACTATCTAGGTTTGTGTCGGTAATGTAGACACTTTTTTCATGCAAGTGTTTTTAGATCATACAATTCTGAAATTTCTAGCTTACATTTTATGTCTTTACGTTCAATATAATAAAATTTGCTCCGTTCTTTAATCAAAAGATATATAAAATATTATATCTTACTAATCCCGTTAGACAATTTCGCACAAGATTTTCAAGGATTAAATTACAATATCGCACTTAATTTGTGAATTTTGTAGATGAGCCAAGTCAGCTGGATAGCGATGCTGCACAAATTGTCATTCAGACAGGATATTCTAGGAGCGCAGTCGCCATTGCTATTGATGTTTTAATAAGTAAAGGTACATAGTAATTTGATGTACTTCCTTCCTGAATTGTTCGATGAGTCCTTTCCAGCAATCTTTACTGGTCGATCAATTTTTAAATATCCGCTCCTCTTTGCAATTGTTCAAATAAAAGTAATGTTAGTATGTCACTTATGTACTGGAAGATAAGTAACAGAAGGTTGTGTTACAGTTTGTCATTGAATATTAAAGAACATGTATAATCGAAAGACATTTTAACATTGATGTTATTCTTAGCACTGTGAAGTTCTCCGTACATTATGAATCATCGGGCTTATGATAATAACAATCAAGAAAAAGACCCAAAATGAAGGAGAAAAATAACAGGTTTTGATTTTTAGATTTATGAATAGTTACTTAATAATGTACTGCCTATTATTCCGTGTGTCATCCGTGTAAACCATCTCTTGTTCGTGGCCTGTAACGTTTTTCTCGTGATCACCATCAGTGAACAGTGTACACCAACAGTACTGGTTTAAAGTAATTTACACACGTACATGTATAAAGCTGAGGTAATTTGGCTATTACATGTATAGTTCATATGGTTGTATTTTAATTCATTGTTGAAATTTTAAATAAACTGCATGTGATCAATTATGCTGCAAGTTACATCTAAATATGCCGACACAAATGATAAAACAATCATTCTTTGTTTATCAGACAAGAGGGAGTATACAGCACAGGACATCATGCAAGTTATATTGGAGAAAGAGGACAGAGGAGAACTTTTGCCAACAGACGGTGATTCAACATTACCTCGAATTCCAGCTCAGAGCTTCAGATCCATACCATCTGCTAATGAAGGTATTGTAATTTATCATATAAAAGTATCACAAAGTCCAAGAGAAAATATGCATATTTAATGATATTTGTCAAACTTGCATATTTAATTGACACAAATACCATTTATTACATACTGTAAAGCTTGCATTATGATTTTTAAGATATAGCCCTTACACATTATTTGCTTCAAATAATATCTACTAGAATCTTAAATCTTCGATTTTATGGTTTAACAACTGCAATTACAATAAATCTTCAATGTAACGGGCTAAAGCCGTCACGTGGCTGTGGACAGCTGTTTACATTTTTGTATCACAAGAGATAGGCTGAATGCAATCACATGACCATAGACCCTTTTATCGTTTGAAAAGAGCGTTATTGATAGTGTTGAATTTCTGAATATTACAAATTATTTAGACATGTGACACTTGTATCCCCAGGTCACATTCATGATTTCAAACCTCTTTGTTGTCAGGTGTGCTCTCATATGACAACATATATCCAATTTTTTTCATTTCCGGTGTTAGAGTCTCGTCCAGATCTCATAGATGAATATTATTGCACCTTTAGTTGCATTTTCTGCTTTATTTTATCATTTACTATTTTTTTGAAAATACTTTATGATGTAAAATATCAGAAGAGCTTTGAATTTTATATTTACAGAAAACGATACAGAAAATGACGTCGGCGGTAAGTTTGTATAGAGATGAGGATGAAATTAAAGAATTTAGACAAATAATACTTAAAGAATTATCAGCAGACTAAGACAAAAACCAAACAAGCAAACAGCTACCTACCTACCGGTACCAAACAAGCTACATACATACATACCTTAGGCTGTTAGTTTTATCGTTGATAATGCGGTTGAGTTATAGACAGTAATTAAGATGACCTTCTTAAAGCAATATTTATTCCAACAACCATCAACTAGCTCAAGCAATATCTATCCCAACAATCCTCAACTAGCTCAAGTTGAAAAAAAAATTCTTTACCCAAGCTTAATCTCTAATAAATTAATTACCCAACAACCCATTAAGACTTTTTGCGTTAAGATTTTGTGCTTTATGGGATTGAATTTCAATTAATGATTCTCTAAATGTATTAGGTTGATTAAGTTCATTAGTGAGCTAGATCCATCTTTCTTCTTTTCTTCATATGTATTTGTGTTAAAGTCCAATATTAATTTTATATCCTTATTTTCACTCAGTGATTCACGATCTATTTTGAACATTGTGAGCTTGTTTACTTAGGTTAGACATACAATGAACATTGTGAGCTTGTGTATTTGAGTATTCTGGTTCTCATTCAATCTTAATTTGCATCTTCTTTTTTCTCTTTTTTTTTCACCCAAAGGTTCACAATCCACATTTAACTTTATGAAACCTCTCTTTCTTTTTCATATTGGTGTTTTGAATGTAAATCTCTTCTACACACTGTACACTGAATATTTAAGTCTCATAGACCAAGTTTTAGTTATTTAATACTTCATTAATTTAACTGTAATAAAAAAAACAAATGTATTCAGTTCATACGTTAATATTTCAGCGTATATGTGACGTGTACTGGTCACATATTGGCAAATATCGCGCTCTACTAAATGTAAATGTTTCCATTGCATTATTTCTACATTATTTGTGGAACATTTGTACAGCGGAACTAAGCTAAAGGTAATCACAACCGTTTAGGAAACTTTAGGTATTAACTACGCTGATACCCCTAATCTTTTTACCGTATGTGTAGTGTATTTAACGGGTTTGAGCTTCTTATTAAAAAGTACGCATGCATATATGTATGTATTTATCTATCAATATATATATATATATATATATATATATATATATATATATATATATATATATATATATATATATTATATATATTTATGTATGTGCGTATGTGAATGTACGTGTATATAGTTATGTATATGTATGTGTGTACATGTACGTGCATTTTACGCGTCTAGTCAATGCGCCCATATGAGACTGATTTAGAAAATCTGCATATATATCCTGAACAACTGTTTAGTCGTTACCTTGAACTTATCCAGTAATTACATTCTGATAATGTTCAGTAAATCAAGTCCACCGAAGCGTAATCCCTTTTAACATCAATACTCAGTGTCAAGATCATACAACGCAATAATTCCTATTTGTACTAAATGTATATTGTCACTTTTGCATCTGGATATTTTTCCCTTGTACTTCTCTCTATATGTTTACCATCCTTACACCTTCTTATCGGTCATTTGTATGAGTAATGCTCACCAGTAATGCTCACCTGGACTTAGTTTTTTTCCGTGCACTACTTTTCCTTTAGTTGCAGCCGCAAATGCGATGATGATTTTGCAATTTACGACGTGTGCGACCATTCGGCCATGTATGTCGGAATGCGCGTGCACATTTTTCTTTTATTAGTAATAGTGACCTTGTCATAGCTTCCTGTCTAGGTTAATAGCGATGTGTATTAATTTGTCTGGCTTGGGCTGGATAGGATTGTATAGTGTGAATATGTGGTGAGTATGTGTCAACCTTCCCCTGACTTTATGTGAATATTATTATGCATTTTTCATGTTTCTTATATTTATTTAAAAATTATGTATACTTTAATTTTATTATGTATGTATGCATTATTGCTCTTTTTGCCTTTAACATATCATTGCATTTTGATGATTGGATACGATCAATTAATTTGTATTTTTAGTAACATATCACTTTTATCACAGAGGATTCCTCCTATTCCTATATATTCCCACATATAGCAATGTGTTCTCATTGGAGATTGTGTCATCAACAGAGCACGATTGTGCATGTGTAAAAAATAGGAGAATTAAGGGGACTGTTACCTTTTATTAGCTTCTTGCTCTTACTTTAATGATATTGAAACTAATCCAGATGGACTGTAATTCGCAAAGAGGACAAGCATTTTCTCACGTTCCCAGTCAAAGCATTTACCAAAAGACTGACCACATAAGCATAGAGTTTAAAAAGTTCGATAATATTAAAGTCAGTGAGCAGAATTTTAATTTTTAATAAAGAATTTTCAAGCACCAATGCGACTCGATACAAACATAACTGGGCGTGGCATAACTATTTATTTCAAAACAGGAATTCCCTTCTTTGAAAAGAACAACTTGTTATTACCAAACCTTGAAGTCCTTTGGGCTGAAATAAATTTAACTGAAGAAAACACTTAATTGGAGCATATTATGTACACCTAAGATTCGGTGACTGGACTTTGGTAGAACTCTCAATTGAACAAGCAAAACAGTAATTTCAAAATATAATAATCTTAGGGAACTTCAATAAAGAACCACATGGTATCTAGGAGATGTAGAAATATAAGAAATAACACGAATAACTTAAATTTACATCCGCTGATCGATAAACCCACAAGAAGTACTAAACTTATTTCTACTAAAATTGTTATAAAAATGGTTCTTAGATCCGTTTTGTAACGATCATAACCCCGTTTATTGTTCCACAAACTTTATGAATGATCGGTAACCTAGCTTTAAACAAAAAGTATGGGACTATAAAACAGCTAATTGCGAATTGTACAGAGATTTGTTCTATAGAGCTAATTGGGGATTATCTAGTCTTTCGATAGATGAATAGGTTTTTAAGATCTCTCGCAATATCTTAATGGCAGCCCATTCCTCTAATCCCAATAGAATAATAACTATTAGAAAACGAATTCAGCAACAGAAAGGAATCCACTGCTTGTCGAAAGGAACTAATCTTTCTTTACAGTCTGCCAAATCCAGAGATATTAGAAACCCAACAATACGCGCTGTAAGAAGTGTTAAACTTGGGTATTTTAACAAATAAGCTAATAAACTACAAGATGCCAATATTGGCCCACACGTTTGGTGGAGTATAGCCAAAAAAGACATTTCTGAAGCAAAATAGACAATCAGATTATCCACTTCTGATACATAATAACTAATATTTTCACTATAATATTGATAAAGCAACCTTGTGCAATAAATATTTTTCTGAACAGTCCTTTGCAGATGATACTGCCCACTATTCTGCCTTCTATATCTGTTACGACTCTAGGTCTTAAAAATATGTAACAGAAAGAGAAACCAACAATGCAAGTAAATAAACAAAGCAATTTATTTCCAGATAATTAAAGTAAAAATTCAAAAGACATTTACAATTTGTGAGTTAAATTCCAAATAATCCTAAATGTCCTAATCACAAGACCAAAATAATCGAATGTTCCGAATGAATTCCAATAGCCTTGAATGTCCTGATGTACCACAAAGATGTAATCCAGAATGTATTTGAATGAGTTCACATAAATCCACAAATCATGTATTAATCCAACAGTTAATTAACACTTTTATATTTCCAATGAACATTGTATATAAATAAATCCTCTCCAATTATATTTGATTTCAACAGCACAACTAAAATAGATTCCTTACAGACTGATCTTTTAAAACCGAAATCCTAGCATAGGAATGAATTTGTTTACCAAACTCTGTATATAAATACACGTGCCTATATGTGTATTTATATACACATGTAGGCACGTGTATTATATTCCAATTTTATCAATGCAATCGTCCATTCTTGGGATTGGAAATGAATCCGTTTTGGTGACACTGTTGACTTTTCTGTAGTCAGTACACATACGGAATGTATTATCTGGCTTAGGCACAAGAATACACGGTGAACTCTTGTTACTTTTACTTGCTTCTATAAAATCATACTCCAGTAAATATTGAATTTCTTTTTTCAAATATTCCTGTGTGAGAGGATTCATCCTGTAAGGATGCTGTTTCACAGGTGTAGAATCTACAATGTCAACGTCATGATAGATGTTATTTTTTTGTGAAGGAACATCAGGAAACAAGTGCTCATACTTATGAAATAGCTGTTTTAGTTCACTCCTTTTGTTGCAGATGTGACAATTTCTGGTCCAGATTATTTAATATTTCTGAATTCCGAAATATGGATAAAGCAGAGTCACTACAATCAGATTGTATTCCATCGTTGACATCCTCACTGTGTGGGACAGGTACAACTAGATTGATTGAATAATTAACTGGGCTATCTCTGTCAAAATACTCCTTTAACACAATTA
Organism: Margaritifera margaritifera; assembly: GCA_029931535.1. NCBI lineage: Eukaryota > Metazoa > Mollusca > Bivalvia > Unionida > Margaritiferidae > Margaritifera > Margaritifera margaritifera. The sequence continues at coordinate 1,428,398 of JAQPZY010001539.1, read as the reverse complement.
TGTGACACAGTTGTTTCTGTTTCCGCCTCTGTGGAGTACTAATGACATAATTTAAATCATTTACATTCTTTTCAACTGTATAAATACCATAACATTTAGCCTGAAGGGGATTTTGAGGTATGGACAAGAGAGCCATAATTTTATCATCAGGCTGACAACTCCTTTCCTGTGTATTTCTGTCATACCTTAATTTCATTTTTGACTGGGTAGTGTGAAGATTGGTTCTTGCTACTTCACTGGCCTTTTGACAACTTATATTTGAAATCAGAGACATTGTCGAGAAGAGTAATCTCTGAATTGTCATTTGAAAGAAGTTTCTCTTTCAATAATTTCAATGGTCCACGGACAGTATGACCTAAAACCAGTTCAAAGGGACTAAAACCCAATGACTCTTGAACTGATTCCCTAACAGCAAACAACAACAAATGAACACCATCATCGCAATCCTTTTCTGTATCAAAGTAATATGATCGAATCATATTCTTGAAAGTTTGATGAAATCTTTCCAAAGCACCTCGACTTTCAAGGTGATAGGCAGAAGATTTAAACTGTTGGATGCCTAATCATGCATAACTTGTCGGAAACTTCCAGACATAAAATTTGACCCTTGATCCGACTGGACAGATTTGGGAAGGCCAACAAGTGTACAAAACTTCACCAAAGCTTTCACAATGGTTTTAGTTTTTTATTTCTCAGAGGAATTGACTCTGGAAATCTTGTAGATGCACACATTATGGCCAACAAGTATTGGTTGCCTGACTTGGTCTTAGGTACGGGACCTACACAGTCTACCATTATTCTACTAAATGGTTCATCAAATGCAGGAATAGGTTGCAAATGAGCCTTATGTATATTCTGATTGGGTTTTCCTACCATTTGACAAGTGTGACAAGATCTACAGTATTTAGAAACATCACTTTTGAGTTTCGGCCAATAACAAATATTCAAGATCTTGTGATAAGTCTTACTGAGTCCTAAATGACCAGCCAAAGGAGTTTCATGGGTTAGATTAAGAATGTCCTGTAGATATGACCTGGGAACAACAATTTGATAGCTCACTGACCACTCGTCACCAGCGGGTACCTCAGGTGGTCTCCATTTTCTCATAAGGACCCCGTTATTCACAAAGTAACACACTGGAACTTGTGTGGATTCAGTTTCACTAATAGCCCTCTGAAACAAACAAGATATATCGGGATTTTGTTCCTGTTCAACGACAAGTGATTATCATTTGTCACCCTGATTAGAATAGAGAGAATGAGTTGTCACAAGAGAATCACTGTGATAAATACCGTTTGATTGATCAATGCCTGAGGAAAAACTGAGCTCTTTAAAAGACTGACCAATACATGCGTCAGCTAAAGGAATAATATCCTGATCAACATCACTCTCAAGAGCTCTTTTTGCCATAGCTCTAGTAACTGCACAAGCAGGGTACAAATCAGGGATTTCAATTTCGACAGGATCAACTTTCTGATCCAAACAAGGCTTGTCAGTTACAAGTGGCTTAACCACAACCTTATCTCCAACTAGGTTATTGCCTAGTAATAATTGAAGACCCTCTGTGGATAAATAAATCACTGCCCCAAAAGTCACAGGTCCGGAAACTAAGTCTGATGCCAAATTGACACAATGAAGAGGAACATTTACAAAGCCGCGCTCTACTCCCTGAACAGGAATACTTTCACTAGAAGAAGACTCCTCAGTCAAAGGCAAAGTACCTGATAATAAAAGACTCTGAGATGCTCCTGTGTCCCTTAATATTTTAATTGGGATTGGCTTGGCAGAATTACTAAAAATTGATATAGAACCTTCTGACATGAATGGTTCATAAGTCTCCAATATAGAATCAGACTGGGGTTTGTTTCACCCAACAAACGTATTGCTTTCAATACAAGACCGTGACCTTGACCTCTTTGAAATAAGAGCATTCGGAAAAGATCTGTCTTTACTCTGTTGCTTATTTTTCAACTTGCAATCAGAAACGACGTGCCCTTTCATTTTACAGTAAGTTCACGTAGGAAGAGATAAGAATATCTGATCAGTCTTATCAGATGTTTGATTCCTAGCGGTTGTGCTGTTGTGAAATTTTGAAGTACTCGTACGAGATTAATTTTTTTTATTTTTTTGCCAGAAAACTGCTGAGAGCACGGCTTATTACCAAAAGAAATTTTGTTTGTCAAGGAGTAATCTTCAGCCATACGAGCAGCATTTTCCAAAGTTTCCACATTCTGCTCGTTAAGATAGGTCTTAACATCACTATGGATGCACCTCTTGAACTCTTCAATTAATACGAGCTGTCTGAGGTTATCATAGTCTTGATCAAACTTCTTGGCTGAGCACACCTATCAAATAGTTGTTCTTTTTCCCTTGCAAATTCAACATGAGTTTGTCCAGTTTATTTTCTACAATTCCTAAACCTTTGTCGATATGCCTCAAGTACCAACTCATAAGCTTTCAAGATGTACTCCTTAACCACATCATAATCAGTGCTTTGTTGTACTGAAAGTGAAGTGTAGACTTCACGAGCTTTGCCAATAAGTACACTTTGTAATAACAAAGTTAAATGCTCTCTGGGACATTTCAAGTTTTCAGCAATTTTCTCAAAGTGAAAAAAGTATTTATCTACTTCTTTTTCCTGAAAAGGGGGTACTTACTTAATATATCTAGTAACATCAAAACCTGAACTTGTGTGTAAAGGGGGGGGGGAGTGTGCTCTTTTTGCCAGTTCTAATACTCTTAATTTAAATTGCATTTCCCTTTCTTCTATCTGCATCTGCATTTATATCTGCCTCTCCTCTTTCTTTCTCTCCATCTGCATCTGCCTCTTCTCTTTCTCTCTCTCACTGAATCTGCCTCTCCTCTTTCTCTCTCGCTCTGAATCTGCCTCTCTCTCTCTCTCTCTCTCTCTCTCTCTCTCTCTCTCTCTCTCTCTCTCTCTCTCTCTCTCTCTCTCTCTCTCTCTCTCTCTCTCTCTCAATCTGAAGCTTTGCCAATTCTAAATCCTTCTGGTTGTTTAACTCTAATTCCCTTAATTTCCTGTCAGAACCAGATACAGGTTTTCTCTTCAAACTTAAAGCACTACTATCCAAAATTCCCTTTCCTACTAAATATTGAATTAAAATAATCTTTATCTCCTGTTTTGTCAATGATGCTTTCGCCTCAGACAGACTGTATTTTCTGGCAAATTCGAGCAACTCATCCTTTTTCATACACTCTAACCCCACCTGAGTAGGATTTAAACTGAAATTTTGAACATTAGATGCAATTGTGAATGCTTGTTGGTTTCACTAAAAAAAATTCCTCAAATTAAAATCTTTGCCAAAACAACAAACATTCCGAGACAAAATAAATATGAATTTCAAAGATAACTTTAATATCTCTAATATGCTTTGAAGAAATTCTATCCCGGACGAGCCCCCAATTTCTGTTACGATTCTATGGTCTAAGACAAATGTAACAGAAAGAAAGTTAAACCAACAATGTCATTAAAATCAACAAGCAATTATTTCTGGATAATTAAAATAAAAATCAAAAAGACACTTACAGTAATGTGAATTAAAATCCAAATAATCAGTAAGTCTAAGTGTCCTAATTACAAGTCCTAAATATAGAATGTTCCGAATGATTGGCTGTATCCTTGAATATATTGATGTGCCAATGGTCTTTAATGCCCTGACGTGCTAGTAGTCTTTAATGTGCTGATATGCCAAAATGAAGTACTCCAAAATAGCTTTGAATAAGTTCACATAAATCCCCAAATCATCAATTCAAAATCCAAAATCCAAAAGTCTATGAGCACTTTTATAATCCAATGAATATTTTAAATAATTCCTGTCTCAGAATTTGGAATGATTTTCCACAACTGTAATGGCTCTTTAAAAGACTGATGGTAATGTCGAAACTGAAAAACTGTCCACTAAACATGGTATATATAAATATAGGTCACATGACAGAACATTCTAGAATAATAAATGGCCCATGTGATTTTTGACATATAACTCAAATGAAATTCTGGTTTTTTACCTGTAAACAAAATAAACCTTGACCTCAAATTGAATAAACATCTTGTTTATCAAAACTATCCTTGAACTCAAATCTTAAGTAAACAACCTAATTCAAGGACAATAGTTAAACATGTTTTCCTGATAAACAACATTAAGGTTTAAGCAAATATTAAAGTCAAGAAACATTTATAATTTCCACAAATATAGATAATATTATATAAACATCATACATAACACTGATCATATTGTTTGCTTCATAGTTGCTTCAAAGTTGTTCTATTTTTGCTAGATAAAACGTTACTCTCTGATTCGACATCAGAAAGATACAGATTTTCATATTGTTTTTGCTTCCTGGATACTTCAGGTACTTACGAGCAACTTGTGTATATATAATTCGACAACCATGTTTCTGACTGAAACAAGATTTGTTTTTAAGAAGTTAAAATTGTTTCATCCACAATTTTTTCTATACTACATGCCTTTTCATCTTCAAACGCTGAAGAGCGAAATTGCTTTGCTGTAATTGTATTTTTAAAAGTCCGCTGCTTTTGAGTTTCTTCTGGAAAGGTGTCTTTACTATAAGATAACATGTCATTCAATACTTTTTAGACTAAAATTCCTTACCCTGCAATCTAGAATAATTGAAATATCAAGTTCCTTCTGAAATTGGCAAAACATACAAATACTTTTTGTTCTCTTGTAATAGGAGAGGAAAAACGACATCATGTTGAAATTAACCTTATCATGGTCCTCTATCAATATATTGAACAATACAGCATTAATTTTAATGACTAGAATATCATTGCTTAGTATTCGATGATGATAATATTGGTTTGACGCAAATGTCTTTCCAATGACAATGTAAATCGTTAAAGGAGACACTTGGCTTCAACTCCAAAAATATACGTTTAATGAAATAGATATGCACGGTAATACCTTTATGTATGAAATTATGAATGATGTGTTGCTTGATTATCCCATCACAATGTTAATATAATTGAGAATGATACATAGTCAACTGCAAATCTCGACATATTTAATTACTAATTGAACATATACATGTTTTCTTGTTTATTTTACATCATGTTTTGTTTGTGTCACATAATGTCTAATGTTACAGGATATAAAACTCGGCAATATAGACTGATTTTAAGCTGCCATTTTGACCTCATTACGAAAGCATCCTTTTTAGGACAAAACCGTGACTTTTGAATATGATTTCAAATACTTATACAAATTTGTTGGTATTTTTTTCAGGCATAGGGACAATTCTGAGAGAGAACGAATCTATGAAATCAATCGTCACGTGTATCAAGTGCAAAGCTCAAGCAAGAAACACCCTCTTCCTACCCTGCACACACCACTGTCTTTGTCAGGATTGCGCTGAAAAGTGCTCAATATGTCCAGTATGCTACAAGGTCATAAAGCGAAAGATAAAAACGTTTATGATTTAAGGTCCTGGCTACAGACTGTGGCATGAAGGGGGTATTTCTTCTTTACATTATAGAAACAAAGCACATTTATCAATGATTATAGACTGAATTCACCTACGTTGAAAATTCCGTTTAATAATCACAAGATACACGATTTGAAAATCAACACATATTGGAAGCATGTGATATATATATATATATATATATATATATATATATATATATATATATATATATATATATATATATATATGTGTGTGTGTGTGTGTGTGTGTGTGTGTAGTATGTACGTTGTATTATTGATATATCACGAGAGGTAGAGGTATCAGTTTTTCATTAAAAGGAAACGAGGCTTGCCGAATTACCTTTTAATGAAATATTTATACAGCGAGAGGGAGACAAAAGTGGATCATAAGAAAACTGGTAAATGAACTCTTACAAATACAATACTTTCTTCTTTTTTACGTTTTATCTTAAGGCATGGATACTATATATGTGTATCTTAAGGCATGGATACTATATATGTGTTTCCTTTTGGGGTTGGCTTATCATAAAACTTATGCCTATTTAAATATTAAATGAAATAACACTATATTAATCAATGGTTTCATAAAAATTGGGGAATCAACTAGAAACGAAGTGTGGTAAATATTGTTTTTTCCAAATATTTTTCTGGCCCTTTTCCATTGTAGGTAAAATGTAAAGGTAGACTCAAAGGTTTGAAAATGTAAATGTTGAATCAGGATATAGGACTGGTCAGTCTATTGTAAAAATGAAGATACCTTTCCAAAAGGAAATTAAAAGAACAACATTCTGAAAATGTAATAATTCATTATTAAATGAGCCGGAATATGTTAGAAGAGTACAAGAAGCTATCTTGAAAATTAAACATCGGTATGTATGTGCTGACCAATTAGATACTTTTGAGACAGTATTATTTTAAATGTGTAATACATTATCAACTTTTTCTTTGAAATGATTCTATTAAAAATTAGAGGAACAACAATTTAATATGCATCTTTTAAGAAAAAAAAGTAAAGATCAACAAGAAAATCAACTAACTGCAGATGTACGCACTTTAGAACAGAAAAACAGTGTCAGTGAAATACCAAAAGTGGCGGAAAAAAGAAAGAGAAGAGATTAGGAAGAAAAAGATGGATGGAGTGAGTGTTAGGTCTAGTGCTATATAGATTGAAGGAGAGATAGTGACGACATATTGCTGCAATTGAACAAATAGAAATTATATAAGTAAAACGATGACGTCTGTTGTTAAAAGTAATGGTTCTTTAACAGACAGTCAGTAAGAAATTTTGGTAGAAGCAAAACTTTTATTGCATTGATGTAAATAGCATGAAGCTGATCGTGTCGATCTTGAGCTGCTTTTGAATGACCCAGACATTCCTAGAATAAATTATTTACATAAACATTCCTTAAATGGTCCTATATTATTTACAAAAGTGTTCTAAAAGAATGCCTAATGAGAAAGTTCAGGATCTGATGGGATTCACTGTAGAATTTTAGAAAACTATTTTGGAAAGATATTTGACAGTTTCTACGGAGGACCATCGACTTTGGGTATGAACTTGATGAATTATATTCCACTGAGAAAGAAGGAGTGATTTTATCTATACCAAACGGTGATAAACCTAAGCAATATATTTCAAATTGGAAACCTATTTCATTTCTAAATGTAACATACAAAGGTATTGCAAATAGGATTAAAAATATGCCTCCCACAGTTGTACCTTATGATCGAACAAGGTTTCTAAAAGGACGATATGTTGGAGAGAACATTAGAAACTTATATGATATATTGTTTTTCATCAAAAAGCACAATATTCCTGGACTAATTTTTTGATTGATTTTGAAAAACTATTTGACTCGGTGGCAGGCCATTTATTGATAAAGTTATGTATTTTCTAAATTTTGAAGAACCAACGATAAATTGGTTACAAAAATTTGTATAATCAAAACATCAAATCTTGCTTAAGTATTAATGGTCAAGTCTGCAATTAGTTTGACACCAATAGAAGGCGTTGACAGGGTGATCCACTCTCGTCATATATGTTTGTCCATTGTGCAGAGATTTTATCGCATATGATAAAAAGAAAATAAAAATATTAGGGGAATAAACATAGATAATATAACCTATGTTCTTTCAAATTATGCTGATGATACATCATTTGCTATTGATGGTTCAGAGAAATCTCTAATGTAATTTTTTACGTCCTTTATATCAATATTCGAATTCTGGTGGTCTTAGTATGCATATTGAAAAACCAAAGGTAGTTTGAATTTGAAGAATATAAACTTAATTGGGGTTGTACTGAGTTTGTTGTCTTAGGTATAAAGTTTTCAGCAAACTTGGAAAAAATTACAACTCTTAATTATCCATCCATTTGGGAAATGAAGAACCTGTTCATTCTGTGGAATAATACGCCTTTAACTCCATTTGGAAAGATAACTGTGATAACAAGTTTAGCTATCTCTAGATTTAATCATCGTTTATTTTCATTACCAAAACCATCTAAACAGATTCTTAGTGAACTAAATACACTCTTTTTCAAGTTTGTATGGCATGGGTCAATGGATAAAATATCATTAATATATTTAAGTTTGTGAATGCTTCCAAAATTACATGGCTTAGTAGAATGTTGTCTAATGACTCTAAATGGAATAGTTTCTTACAATTTTGAGTATCAAATGTTGATAGTTTCTTTTTACTTGGAACACATGTTCTTAACTCAGTGAAAAAGGATCTTAATTCTTTTAGGATAGACGTCTTTATAGCATATTTAGAACAAACTAGATCATTCAAAATAGTCACAGCTGAACATTTTTTAGAAACGCAAATATGGTTTATTCCTTACATTACAATAGACGGAAAAATTAGAAAACATGGTTTCAGAAAGATATTGGATTTGTGAATGATTTGATTTTTGAGGATAGTTCCTGGATAAGTTTTGATACTTCTAAAAATATATTTTCTGTTAACATTAATTTCATAGATTTTAAAAGCATACTTGCAACTATAAAGTCATATAAAAATGAATTTAGTATTAGTTATGATTCAAATTTGCAACAACCTTTTATAAATATTGCCGTTTATACCATTATAAGAAGTATAAAAGGATGTATATATATATATATATATATATATATATATATATATATATATATATATATATATATATATATATATATATATATATATATATATATATATATATATATATGAAAAACTGATTGGAAACAATGAAGTACCAACTTTCAAACAAAATGGAATTTTGAATTTGGCCATTTAGAAGATAACGACCGGCAGAAATGTTTTTTTGCTACCATATAAATAAACCTTTAAAATGTCCAAATCTTAGATGGTACTGCTGAAAATAGTGCATAGGATTTCGCCTACGAATGCATTTATTAAAAGAATCAGAATTATTTCAAACAAGCTCTGCTGTTTTTGTATGTTAGATGCAGAGACAATTTTTTTTATATCTTTTAGGTTTGTCACAGAACTAAGATTTGTGTCAATAATATTTTACATGAGTACAAAGTGATTGTAGTGAAACAAACATTAATATTATGTTTGGAATTAAAAACAAAACTCAGGCTGATGATGTAATTAATTTTAATAATTCTATATGCAAAACAATATTTTCATAAATGTAGATTTAATCGAGACAGGCCAATTTTGTATCAGTTCAGAAAGATTGTTGCTTTCAATTTTAATGTAGAAAAATATAGCGTTTATGGAAGCTGCAAATGGGAACAGTTTGACAAAACATGGTTATTGTACAAATAGTTAGCAGTCATAAAGTGTTTTATTGAAAACACACACACACACACACACACACACACACATATATATATATATATATATATACAATTTTCTTGATACTTTGGAGGTAATTTTTGTTAATGAATACGCTTATATATACATGCTCTGATATTTGTTTCGTAGACATGCCAATATGTTCCATATATAATGATATTTTAACTTTAAAATATATATGTAAACCATGTTTTCTTTTCTATTCTATTTTCTCTCTCTGTCTTCTGACCTTCTTTCCTTTCATCTTACAGTGACGCAAAATAATTGTTTAGAACTGTATTTATATTTTGTGGTGTAGAAAAAATTATGTCAATTAAACCTTACAAAAAGAAGAAAAAAAGAAAGAAATACAATGAATCGGTTATTCATGCTATTTCTTGGTTTAAAAGAATCAATGTTTAATGTATAATGTAACAATAGATATATATTGTCTCTAATAGACAACAATGATAGTGACAATGATGATGATGATGGTGACAATAATAACTAATTATTAATAGTGTTATTATTGTAGTAGTTATTATTATTATTATTTTTATTATTATTATTATTATTATTATTATTATTATTAAAAGAATAATTTATACAGAGACTGCAAACCTCTATGCCTCTACTTCAAACTGGTCAATAGAATATCGAAATCTTTCTTTCTTTTTGATCTTTTTCACTGCCAGAATAAGATGACACGTATAATAGATGCTATTAATTATTAAAGGAATATCCGTGAATAATCTTCCAGTATTTATTATATGTATGTGTACATGTATGCATTTGCTTATCATGTAATAGACTGTTTTGTTTTCTTTCTAACAACTCATACTCTCATTGTTTTGTAGTAGCTGGTAATTATATATGTTTTTGTCCAACACTTTAATGTAAAGTACGCTTATGATCCTTCATATCTGGATCATGTCAAATCGTTACACTACTTTAGTTTTCAATTTTTTGAACGTGCATTTGTGTGTGTATTTGTGTATTTGAATATGGATTTTTATATTATGTGTCTAAGCTGATTAAGGTATAATCAGATATTTGTTAACATTTGACATTACACTTGTTTTGAAATTATTGCTAAAATATTAAATTATGAAAGGGTAATAAATTGTATCGTGAATATAAGGGGTCTATACAGTTTCAGTTTAAACAGGAGGGATATCTTCCATTGTGTTAAACAAAACAATACATCTAGTATATGTTTATAAACAAACATTCAGTAATGTGAGGCAGAATGGGGTTTTCAGTGTGTTTTCAGTAATAAATCTAGTAATAGTGTTGGTCTTGCCGTTCTTTTTGGAAATAATTTTGAATTTTTTTATGCATAGAATAAGATGTGATGGTGATGGCAGATACATAGCCAAAACTGCGTATGTGTTTTGTTACCAGTCAGCGGAAAGAACGGGTTTGATACGGCGTAGGAATACGTCGAGGCCTTCAGGCCAGGACGTATATTCCTTCACCATATCAAACGAGTTCTTTCCTCCAATTCGGAACAAAGCACTTATGGTTTTTTTTTTTGTATTTATTACATATCCCCTTTTTATTCGCACATTTTTTTAACATTTTGTAATGTATCCTTTTAAAAAATTGAATCAAGGCATGTGGAGACTGGTGAATGATAATTACAACCCACTGAAAAACAGGGGCTAGGCTGAAACATACACTTTGCAGTGATTTAATCTTTAGCTTTGGATTTAAAAAAATTTTGTATGGGATATATGAATGGATTTAAACTGCAATCACAGGCAAGTCAACTGTTCTTTATTTCTCAAGTGGAATATATTTTGGGACCAGTACGTGAACCATTTTCTTACACCCTACTTACTGAATACACACTCCACTTCCAAGCAAATTTCAGGGTAAATTAATATACTGACAGTAATTAAATTTCCTCTACTTATACTTGCTCCATAAAAAAGTTCGTAGACCATATTTTGAAAGTCTGAAGATGAAATGGTTTTCTGGCTGGTGTTGGTATTTTAGATGATTTACGTTGTGGAATGTATCTCCTCTGTGTTTACAGTGCTGCAGCTGGGACTCAGATCGACAGGTGCACGCTTTAGAAATGTATGTTCTTCGATTTCTTAAATCTTTTTATTTAAGGTCTTTGCGCCAAGACTTCAACACTTAGCAGCTGGTAGCAAACTCAGTTGAAGATCAGATGATGTAGCCATAGTTATCGTCCCTTAAAATGGTAACACTTAAGAGTATCTGGTTCATAGTACGAATCATCCGGTTTCATTAAAGTGACCAGGTAGGCACCTATATAACTGTCTAATTAAACGTGTAATGTTGATAATTTCCATTTTCACCTGATACATTGTACAAACTTCCACCTCCCCATGACTGAATTTGTTTTAAAATTAAAAACTGTCTGTGTAGACATTTCTGAAATTGCACACAATAGTTTAAAATTTATGGCAATAAATGATTGCCGATATTTTGTCAGTTGACTATTATTCAATATTTCAAGTGGTAAAAGTAGTTCCAGTCTGGGAGTACGATACGGAAATTTTAGGTGTACGATACGGAAACACATATTGAACATCTGTATCGAACGCCAGATCAGCCATGTAAGATAAATTAGTATGTACTAAGTTGTATTAGATATATTGACTGATGGAAATATAATAATCTGGGTCAATTGATATAGTAATAATGCTGATATTCTCGACTTCTTTTAGAATCTAAGACAATATATTATTAGTTATGATAATTAATCTATTATCATTTGTGGCGACTAGAATGTTGTTCACAACATTGAACTTGATACATATAATATTATTCACGATGGAAATCCCATGGCCCGAATAACAATCCAGAATATCAAAAATTAACTAGATTTACTAGATTCACGGAGAGCAGTCAATCCAGACGCTACATTATTTATCTGGAAACAGTAGATTAGATCATTTCTTGATTTCTGTGACATGTCTTTTTATATTTCACAGGTTCAGCTGGTGTTCCAGGGTACACAACAGACCACTTTGTTATAAATATAACCGTATCATTATCTACACTACCCAGAGCTTATAGTTATGGGACATTCAATGCAAAACTTTTAAAACAAAAGGAATACACGAATGCAATTAAACATACATTGAAAATACAGTTGAAGAGTACCATCTTGAGGGTTATAAAATGATTCACTACAAGTAAAGATAACATGTAAAGATCAGCTCTGTTTTGAAATTCTTAAAATGAAAATTAAAAATGACATAATTTAATATTCATCGGCAAAGGCAAAACCAGAAAAACAAAACGCCAAAGAATAAAAGCTGAAAGTTTAATTTTAAACAAATCATTTATTCAAACAAATGATACAAAAATTGCAAACCAAATTAGATGAAATATCGAAAAAATACATGGAAGTGGTAATGTTAAGATCAAATGCAAGATGGTATGAACTTGCTGAAAATAATTAAAAATACCTTCTTAACGTGGAAAAAAGAAACTACACTAACAAAACAATGAAGTTAATTTGTGATGATGGGTAAAGATTAAGAGACCAAAGAGAAATACTGAATGAACAAAAAGTTTTTTTTTTGAAAAACTTTATCAAAGCAAAACCAATAGTAATCTACAAACAAACGAATACTTCCTCATGCATGATAAAAAGAAACAAAACAAAACAAACAACAAAACAAAAAACAAATTTAAAAAAAAAACACGATTGCTGACATTTCCTGAGTGTGGTTTAGCATTCTAACAATGAAAAATGAAGCCAGTCCTGAATTGTATAGGTTTCTTTTTGGAAAGATTTGGGTGTAGTTTTCTATATAGATCTCTCAGTTTTGGATAGATATGAAGACAAAACTCTGTCCGAATTTCAGTCCCAGGGAATTATCACATGTATTCCAAATGAAGATAAAAATAGAAGATTTACATTTTAAAAATGGAGACCAATTTCACTATTTAATGTGGATCATAAAATAACATCAGTTTTAATAGCAAATAGGCTTAAGAAGGTACTTCTCTTATAAATGATAATCAGAAACGTGTCATGAAATGGAGAGTTATTGGTGTAAACAGTAGAATTCTATGTCATTGTATGAACAACCTCAACGAAGCAGATCAGTCTGGTATTCTTTTATTAATTGATTTTAAAACAGCATTTGAGTCTGTCAAATGGGACGTTTTGGAAAATGATCTAAAATCTTTCAATTTTGGTGATTCTGTTTATCAGTCGTTTAGAGTATTTTTCAACAAGTCCAAAAACAATGTCATCCACAATGGTTACTTGTCTCAGTTCTTTCATTTAGAGATAGGGTGTCGTCAGGGAGACCCATTAGCTCCATACTTGTTTATTATAGGAGAAGAATTTCTCTCCACTGACCTCAAGAACAGATATAATACCGGTATTTTATATTGACAGAGCATTTAAACAGGGCCAGTACGCTGATGGGGAAGGCTCTCCACGGTCCTTCAGGTCTATCATCGAATCTCTTAAGGATTTTGCATCAGTCTCTGATTTACATTGCAATATGTTAAAATCAAAATACATTTGGATAGAAAGGAACACATTTTAAGAAGAAATAAATATGCCCTGACATTGTAGTTATTTGGTCAAAGTCTTCCTTTTGGCTTTTAGGAATATAGTTTTCCTTGAACTTAGATGATATGTTAGACTTTAATAATGCAAAGAAGTGAAATGAAGTTTTAAAATAAGCTGCTGGGTTGTTGAATGAGGAGAAAATGAATGGAACAAAATATATTTTGAAATCATTTGGAATGGTCAAACCGAAAGAGCAAAAATAGATGCACGTATAGCCTTATCTACATATCATGGTCTAAACATGGTTCATGTTCATTTTTGTATTCAATAAATGAAGACATGAAGACCACTTGGACTAAACGCCTTTTTGCAAACGAAGGTCTTTGGCAGAATATGGTTACAAAACAAAATTAAGGACACTTTTTAGGCATCCAGAAATAAAAATTAGGGTGGACAAAATTAGGAGAGATTACTAAATGTATTAGCAATACATTTTGGCAAGATGTATAAATGTCTTATGAACATGGAAAATAATGTCACAGAATATTATAAATTTTCTTGATGCTGATAACTTTCATTTCTATACTATTCAAAATTGCAGTAAAATGGAATAACATGTGTCAAACCTCTTTTTCATAATCAAAGATGATTATTCATTTTTGAAGCACAACGTCAAAAATTTAACACTAATAATATCATTGAATATTTCTTAATTATTTCACAAATATCTGGTTACTGGAAATTAAAAATTATATTGACAAGGGAAACACTTATATGAATGTAAATTCAGTTTTTATTACTCTATGCAAGCAATAATTCAAAATCTGTATATAAAGATCGGTAAAATAACAAAATAACCTATAATAAATAACACAAGGCATGATCTTGACAAGTAAGGTGCCAGATAAGTGAACAAACATGGAAAATATCTCTAATGTTAGCAAAAAAGTGCTCCAAAGATGCAAAACGTAATAGCCTTCTCAGTTTAAATTCATACACAAAATTATTACAACATATCTGGTTTTGAAAAAATGAATTTAATTGATGATGATATATGTAATTTTTTGCTAACAAATATTTAAATTTTTGGAAATCCTTTATTGCATAGATTAGGAATTATATGCCAAATATCATGATTTTTGAAAGAGATGTTTTATCTTAGATTGCAAATTATCGAATTTATTGGTCACGCTGTGCTTCAAGAAAACCAAATTTTACAAGTTACAAAAGTAGTTTAATACTATCAAAAAATAAAATGGAAAATATTTAGCAAAGCTGTAAAATAAAACGCATACGTTATGAAAAGAGTGGGCCCCTTGTTAACTTGAAAGGCTTGTAGAATACTACAACTAAACATGTATTTACTACTGAATTTTGCAGTTTTATGTTACATTTTTAGTAACACCATATTGTTGTTAATGCATTAGGAAACGTATATACCTCATTCTCTCTATTAGTGTGTGTTAGTTAGGTGTTAGTCTGTGTGTGTGCGTGTGTGAGAGAGAGATAGAGAGAGAGTTTATATGATATATATGAGAGTTGTAAAGAAAATAGTAAATATTTAATCAATAAAAGCGATACAATTTATATTAATATTCTTTAGGAACTTCAGCATAATTTCATGTAAAATGTACTACAGAGGAAATTATACTTCTCATAAAAAGTCTTAATGTAATATTGATATACTTTAGTTCTGGTCTATAATGGACCAACGAATATGTGTGTTCAATAAAATTTATTTCTATTATTATACATCGGAAATACCATTAAAATGCAGTCTTCCTTTGAGCAAGTCTTAAAATATAATTCGAAGCATTATCTGTCATTTCGAAGCGTAGAGCTTTACTGGCAATTGTACTTTTTTCATAAATTCATTAATTAAGTGAATTCAAATCAGACGTGATAACAAATGAAACAGTAATCCGGATTTTTTAAAGACTGAATTATCAGACCAATGCTACTGTAATTATAATGCCGCAATACATATTATATATTCTTATACTCTAAAGTCGGCATCATTTTAAATGAATTTTTTTCATGGTGATTGAACAATCTGAAATATTATTAAATTACTCTTAGCAGGAGCTTATACCGGCTTTTCTTCTTTCTATTTTATCAAAAACCGTAATCCTAGTTTGGAAATGAATTGTAAAAACCTTAAATTTCAGTATTTTAGAATATAATGACCGATATAAGAATTTGTTTCCATGATAATAAATGTTGCATTGTGCGAAATGATTGGGATGTAAAAAGATTTCAATGGTTTCTGGGACAAAAATGGTGGCCAGTTCAAAGAGTAACTTTCGACTGCAGGGGTTTACCCTATAGGTGGCGAGACCAAGAATACGTCATACATGCGAGTAAAACCAGAACACCCCTTTGCTTATCGGTTCGTTCAACCTGAATACCACCCATGATCATGGTGTTTCTTGTACACTATCAGAAACGTAGTGTAATTCTAGCAAGGACAGCTTTTACAAATTATTACTTTGCGAAAATAGTGTATAACTAATTTTATTACGGTATGTTATTCACGATTGTTATTTAAAAAGTAACTAATGAACACAATTATTGGCAGGTATAATTGTAATCCCGTCTTTATGAATATGCATTCCTAAGTCTGAATTACAATTGAATAAACTGTTCGCGATTTTATTTCTGGCACAAAATAATAGCCGCAGCGCCAGATAAGATATGAATGACTAGATAATGCGCCATTACCAGTAAAATGCCACGCGATACAACGAGTGTATTGGTTTATTACTAAGAAGTGTTGAAAAATGTGGGAATGTGAGAGCATAGTCAAATTCACGCTCATTGCCTGCGCAAAGGAGGAGGAACTTTTGCATGTAAAGGGCGTGGTATAGGAGTTAAAGCAAGATAAGTCTGCTGCGTTTGCTTCGGAAGAGAGACAGTACGTTCTCGAGTACGAAAAGAAGCAGGTTCTGCTCGGCGAATTTCTCTGTCAAGTTGGATGGTAATATAAGCGTATTTTAAAATTGGTCGCCCAATTAAGGAAAAAACCCACCATGTAATAGACGGTGAGAGCTTTTAGTGTCATAGGGAATAAGTATGACTTCCAAGTACAAAGATCTCGTGAGAATAATCATCGGCGTATTTACCGGCGGTAGCACAAACGTTGCAGGCGTCTGTCCCGCCGGCTGGTAAGGGACCCAGGATAAGACTCCGCTTGATCATATCCTCACCTACTACGACGGCTCACAGCAGGAATATACTCACCTTCAGCATCCACGCTCGGGTACTTAGCTATTAGTCTTCCCAGCATGTTACGACGATTCCCGAGCGAAGCCGTGCGTGTTGCGACGGATTATATTAACCTTAATCCCGTGCATCTAGCGCGACTTTCCGTTGTTGTCTCCTTTTATCGCGAGCGGTTTAGCGAGGAAGTGGAAACGGTCTCGCAGAGCTAGGCCCGCGCACGCACGCAATCGGAATGAGTGAACTCGCGAAATGGGGTCAATGGCGCGTCAAGAATGAAAAGCTTTTAGCGAAGATTGAGAGAATGGCATATATGCCAAAGGCCGAATACTGGACCGGAGATAAGAGCTGCGAAGTGTCTGAGTCTATTGCTTCCAGCGCTTTTGATCCCTAATCTGTGCCCTGACGTTCCTATCGTAACGGCGGCATAGCCTCGGGAAAAACCACGCGCTCAATAACCCTCTTTAGATGCGCGCAAAGCTTGCTAGTTCTAGTTGCTAGCTTGCTAGTTCTAACCCCAACCAACAGGCTCGCGAAAGACATGCGTACCCGTGGAGGCAAACCTGTCACAGCTTCTTTCGCTGGAACGGCAAAAAACAGTGGTCGCCTGAGTGCATGGGACAAAAATGTATCCCGGGAGTCATCATCTGGGAGTCCCTTGCAACAACCTCAAAATCTTTCTCGAATTGTCGGAAATGCTACAGGTTATTTGCAGCTGAGACCAGGGTCAACCTCCGCCCTTTGAGTGAATTCCACCTCAGGAATGGCTGAAAAAGCCTACTATGAAGAGGTAATGGAGGACTACCGTGCCAATACGCGATTCTTAACCTAAACCTGAAAATACGCCCTAAATCTGATAAGGTTCAATGTGAACATATGTGCAAGGTCTTCTTTACTTACCGTGACTGGGACGCCTTTAAAATGCGCTGGGCACCCAATTATATTCTCATAGCTACTAGCATCGCTGTGCGGAGATTAACATCTATTGTTTCAACATCACGAAAAGAACAATAGTACCTCAAATATACAACCCACAGGATGGCCGGCGCCAGAACATAGAGGTGGCTATTCCCAGCACTGAATAAAAGCAAATGCTTGTGCGGAACAACATCGTCGAGGTTGCCATCGCGTCTGGCGAGCGAGTAGTGAAACCGAATGTAGACTGGTGCACTGGCTTCGACATGATAGCGCACAGCTCACAGGACGCAAATTATGGATTATTGACGATCATCTTCAGTGGTCCAACCGTGCGCACCTGGCCGTGACGCGCATGGAGTATATTAAGCAGCTAGAACGCGTGATGCATCCACCAGCCTCCCAGAATGACGAAAATTGCCAAATTATCCAATAAAGCTCGTGACATGTATGCGTCGAGATAAGGTCAGTGATAACAATAAACCTCGTGAAGAACGGCTCAAATTTAACGACGTGCCTTTTCTTAAACAACAGCAAAATAATTGCTGTGTTGCCTCCAACACCTAAGTGCTCTGGTTCTACGAGTAGAAGGTTTAGTGTAGACCGCCTGGACAATACTCGGGCCAGTCGAAGGGCAATGTGGGATTGATCTGTATCGAGTGCAACCTTAAACGAGGAGTTGCACCACTTAGCGACGGTTGACACGGAGGAATCAATCTGGTGGTAATTGCGTATCGAGAGGCACAACTTGCAGCTCTTCACGCATAAAAGGAAAGCGCGCTTCGCCCCTGCATCGTTGTTTATAACAAGATAATAAAGTACAGGCGGGTCAGACTTAGCAACGGCACTCTATAGGACCACACAGGATCGGTAGCACGTCGTTGCCCAGCTTCCAGCTCTTCTGGTGCATTAAGGTATCGCACAAAGATATTTGAGGGCAGACGTTTCTCTTCCAGGCCAATTCGCCGCGTCGCTAACGCAGTCCGCACAGTCAAAACAAAGGTTTCACGTATGGTAAGAACAGGATTTTTACCTGTCGGTTGTGTTACCTCAATATTTAAGGCCTTGGCTGAAAATGACGTTTACTGTGCATACTGGTGATCAAACAGTCGCTCGACTAAAGCACGTTTAAACCTCTTCACAATGTCCTGTGCACGATGGAGGCCAGCCTGGCCCCACCTTATACGAACGTCGTGTCTAGCCAATAGTTGCATCACTGTGCCCATAAAATCCCAGCCAGAGTCAACCTGCACCAGATTGGGCCATTTCAGTGGCCCACGCCGGTAAATGCGTTAAAACGCTCTGGCGACGTTAGAAGTCTCCTTTGTGGCCAGCGGCTCAGCCTTCTTGCATAGGCTGGCGACATCAAACACAGTACTTGTACGTGTGCCGCCCAACTTTATCATGTGGAAGAAACAAGATATCAGCCTGATGCAAGTCTTTAGGGTTTTTACTTCAAAATGAGGCCTTGGAATGTTGCGCAGGGCTGGGAGGTAAATCTGCCACAACGACTGCTTTTTAAGCCAAGTTCTGACAACGTCCTGTGAGACTTTGGCAGCATCTGCAGGTATATTAACAGCTGATGCACTCTTCCAGTACCCTTTCGATCTGTAGTGTATATCCTGCAACTACGCCATTATGTTCCTTTATTCCTTATTTCTTTAAAGGA
This sequence comes from Margaritifera margaritifera, assembly GCA_029931535.1. Lineage (NCBI taxonomy): Eukaryota > Metazoa > Mollusca > Bivalvia > Unionida > Margaritiferidae > Margaritifera > Margaritifera margaritifera. Next base: position 1,408,828 of record JAQPZY010001539.1, on the reverse strand, counting down.
GGAAAAGGATGATGGTATTGCCAACCCATCACAATCTTTGCTTTCATGCTGCCTTTGACAAGCCAGTGGCCTAGACGTTCGCCAACCTGCGGGTCCATGGTGCTATTTAGGTCGTGGATCAGGTCAATGTTGGCCTTTTAGGCGGTCGTGTATGACACCGCTGAGCGAGTAAGCGAGGTCGTGTCGGTAACATGTGCCATAGACGCGGTTTATTGAGGTCTCGCCAGGATTGTTTCTGCATTCCAAGTTGAGCTGAATATCGAGCTGCGTACAGGGGCCGCAATAGTTGTGTTGCGGCAGATGCTTTTACCCTGGGTACTTGCCCCACGGCAGACCAGGAAGTTTTTGAAGGCTGGCCGCTCGTAATCATAAACTTTTTGGTCTTGAATATCGCGCAAGTTCCATTGAGAGCATGCTTTCCATTAGCTAGACGTACTACGTGTCTCCCAACACCGCAGACAGTACATGGCGGTTTCCATCCTATATTTGTTACAGCTCCGCTGCTGCACAAAAGCTGCGCGACATGGAAGCATCACACAGAAGTAATTTAATTGTGCTAATGACTGCCGCTGCTTGCAGCAGCGACGCTGCTTGTAGCCATGTAGCAGGCAACAAATTTGCAATGGACATCACTGACTTTTCAGCGTCATTGCAGGGGCGCAAGAGAGCACTGTAACACCATTGGGCCTGACCAGACCTGATACTGGCATTTCTTATAGGACTCTGTGGATTTGGAAAGACGCATCTGCTGCTTAAGATCCTGACACGCTGGATTAAATGGAATAAACTTTATCTGGTCTCTCCCAGCGCTGATGACCAAAAATACTATGCTGTCTTATGCTAGATTAATGATGCCTCTGGATCTTGTCGACAGAAAGTAATATTGGCAATCGCATGCGCTGGACTCCATAAGGTGTGGATAAATTAAATACTTACACTTGGTTTCTAAAACATTCGTAGACTTTAAACGCATGCCGTTCGCAAACATGTCTAGCGCGAAAGACAAAATAAAACTAATACTGGTACTAAGAAAGGACTTGAATATCTTCACAGCTTGAATAATTATGAAGAATCAGCTGTTAATGTTCCCCAAATAGTGGAAAAAAACGGTGGATCAAAAAAGCATACGATCAATGGGCGATAAACCTGGTGCCAAATATGGGTAGGATGGGTTTACCGCGGGAAATCAGGAAAACCGCGATCAGAAAAACATAGACTACATGTACGTAAATTCTAAAAAGGATGTAAATGATATTAAGAAAGAGGGGCTCCTGCGAGGGGTACGATCACCGCGGCCGCAGCCGAAAACTTTGGCGCCATCCCCACTTCCACCAACTAAAACACCATCGCCACCACCGCCAACTAAAGCGTGATCGCCCCCGCCGCAAACTAAGAAAACAACATTTGAGGAGTTAATGCAGATATTAGCACCTGCGGAAGTTGCGGAAGAAGGAAAACCGAAAAAAGATAACCCCCAAAATGGTAAGACAAGCAAACCTGCGCTGACAAGCAGGGTAAAAGCATGCACTCTGCTGAAATGACTGATAGACACCCAACGCTGATTCAGGCCTACCGGGCCGGTAATCACTCCAGAGAGATTGTCAGATAGGCTAGTGACATCTGCCTGCGTCTGCTAAAAGACAACATAGTGAACCGAGATGCATTTAGAATGTTAATGGATGTGCTCTACGACAAGCTTTACGACTCGCCCAAGTGTAGATGCAACCTGCAAACAGACGCATGTAAGCGCACTAGTGTATACAAATGGACGCGCTGGCAAATTCGTGAGGAAGTTTCGGTACGGCTGCGGACTATCGAAGAAAATACCCACTCGCAAACAACTCAGATGGTGTCTGCGAGCTCAAATAGACCAGAATTCAGCATAATCTTTCCGGTGCCCATTGCGGCTCCTTCAGATCGCTGTCTCTAGATAGCGCTGGCGTCCTTGCGCTTGTACTACAGCTGACCCAACATACGCTCTATGCCTTTTAGCGGCCTATCAGATAATCACACCTTAGTCTGCTCTTCGAACGAAGGCAGAACCTGGTAGAACTGCCAACGGGAGCCTACGAAATAGACCATTAACCAGGAAGTCAAGAGGTAGATTACAGCGATAAGAAGAAAGTTAGTAGGCAACGACGACGGCACACATATTAGCATTCTCGCCAACAACCCGACCCTTTCCGCGGCGATATATATTGGTTCAGCCTCCTACCTCGTTGACATCGATTAATCAAGACTGCTTCAGACGTTCGGATGGCCAAACGTAGATGCTCGGGACAAGGCTATTCTTAGCATGGACTACAACTTGGTGCCGGGTTTGGTGCAGATCACTACCACAATGTCTGTGTATCTCACTTGCTACGCCTTAAGCCGTTCCTATGTGGACTCGAGGGCAGCGATATAGCAAACCCAGTGTACTTACTTTACATCTTTTATACTCAACCAGGGCCCTGGCCGTCTATTGTCGTTAGCGCCGCCGCTGCCGGTCTACCTGTCTTGCTCACCCCCCCCAACCCCCCCCCCCCCCGCCCCGGCCCCCCCCCGCCCCGCATTAATAAACTACAATTTACTCTCACGGATCAGGATGGAAATCTGTTAGACCTATGCAACGAGACACTCACAGTTGGCTTGTACGTCAGGGACCGCACTCCTGCTTGACAGCCATCGTTCGCTTTTTGTAGTGCACCACTCTGCCAGCAGCGGCAAAGTTGTACGCTTATCGTGTGCATTACGGGGATCAGTTAGTTTTTCTGACTATCGTTAGAGAGCGCCGGCGACCATTGCGGCACTTACTAGAGCCGTAAACCCTACCGCCAAGGCTGTGGCTACGCCATTAAAAGGGCCGCATTAAAGGACACGCTGCCGTCACTTTACACGGCGGCTGGACAAATGGCAGTTGAGGTGGTGCAAGATTGGTCAAGCAAGTTGTTACTAATGACGGCTAACAGAATGCCGCCGCCCACAAGCGCAGTTGCTGCATTGGTTTATCCGACTGCTTTGCTCGCAGTAGAAGCTGCGGCAGCTGCGCTTGCGCGGCAAGCTGTTGACGCTGCAATCAGCGAAACAGCTGCAACGCAAGCGGTGCAAGCGCACAAAGCGATTGATGCCATGCTCGCAAACCTGGTTATGAGGTCTGGTCTACGTAGGGCTCGGTATTGGGTGCATATGTGTATATAGAAACAACTCTAATAAAAAAGAGATAAACTAATTAGAAAATGCAACGAAGTTGCGTGGTTTACGACAGATACGATTTCCTCCTTTCAGGACGTACAAGATACGGCTCTTGATGTGTGGAGGCCTGTGCTCCGAGATTGCAGCATTTGAAACCTGTAGTATTTTTGGTACGAAGCACGCGAACCCGATCAAAAAGGCCCTGCGAAGATGTTGGTGCAGGATAGCTCGTGTTACCTTTTTCCATCTCAAGCCTTTATCAAGGTCGTTGGGCAACTAATTAAAGCGGATAGGACGGCTATTCCCGCGGATAACAAAGTGGCATTCGCTAACACCGGAGTGATGGAGCTGTTTAGCAGCGCCGGCTATCTCACTGACGCCAAAGAAGTGGAGGCGTACCTGGATGATGTCGTCGACGCCACGATCATTCTTGACCTGGCCCGTTACAGCGACGATTACGCCCAAAGTACCGGCCCTATGATGATGTTTGCCAAGGAAGCAACAGAATACCCAGATCATATTCAGCAATCATCAATATGGGTTATAAATGCCGCGGGAAATGGCAAAGCGACTGCAGCAGTACCTCTGGACGCGAGGCTAGATGCAGAAGTTAACTTTTCTTGCTCTATACTATTCACCCACATTTTTGGCTTTTGCAGGGACGTGCGCAACGTAATATGTGCGCTTGCCCGTAACAACACTGATGCCAATACCATTTGGCCCGTTAATGCGGACCCACCAGGCCCATGCCAGGTCATTCTCTTGAAAGTTCGCTGTTTGGATGTCAGTTGTAACACCGTCGCTGAAGGCTGAGACAAAGCTGCTTAGCTTCATGAATGGCATCATGAGCACCCTTTGTCGTTCAAGCCATGACCACGGACAACGTAACAAACATGGTAAACGGCCAGTGCTCCTGGTAAATAAGTTCACAGCACGGCTTCTCCGCTCCGAGGCACGACTTTGTCGCTTTTCAAAATACAGCGCGTCTGACAGGTCAGCTTCTCAACAATATGGTATTTGGCAAACTTGGTAGCACTGAGGTAAGTCTGTGACTCCATAGCCAACAGGAGCCAGCCAAAGCAAATCTTCTTGACTAAACAGAAAACAATATGGCCGGCACTTAAAACCAAATCCTTAGCTTTATAGAGCGCAACGAAAACGATAATTCGGATAAGCCAAAGAGAATTTAATGGCCTCTACCCATCTACTACTTCAATCTGAAAAAACCTAGACTTGATTAAACAGACCTTTGGGGACATAACCTTAAGACCCGCATCAACAGGGAAGCTATTGCCGCCTATCGAGCTATTGCCGTCGTCCTTTCAGACAAACCTCTGTTGCCGGAGGGCTTGGGTGAGCGAATGTAGGTTATCGATTCTTGTGTCGAGTAGCCCTGCGCAAAATAGAGCAACAATTTAACATCATTGGCATCAGTGGGTCACCGCAGGGTACATCCTGTGTAGAAAACCCGTTGCGACCGACAAGCACCGAAAAGCGAGCCATGTCATACTATAAACAATTAGTAAATCTTTCAAAAGGTCAGCTCGAAAACATTGCGGACGCGTTTCGCCGCACCGGAGGTGCCTCTACAAGCTCAGTTTCTTACGGCCATAATGTTGACACCCCCAGGCCAAACACCTCGAAGCGGCCAGTAAGGCAAAACGCGGCATCAATATTGAAATCACGCCCGCATCCCTAAAAGCTATGCAAAAGGATGGCGGCATTTTTCCCCTGTTAGCCGCAATGCCGTCTCTTATAGATGCGATCAAGGTTGCGGCTGTTCCGGCTCTCATGGCCGCTGGCTCCGCTGTAGGGGTCAGCATGTAGGCTTCAAACAAGCGCATCATCCTTGGCTCGGGTGCGAAAAAATGGGTCATGGCATGTCTCTGCCCGAATCGAGTCCGGTTGGGAGCGGCCTGCAACTACCAAGGTCAATACCGTTTGGAAGAGGCTTGCACCTGCCTCGTGGATGAGCACGAGGGACCTTTCTACCCTTAATGTATTTTTCTGGCATTAACATTCATGACGAGTTAGCGAAACTGCAGGGCCGCAGCGGGCACGAAGACGGCATCGTGAAACTTTACTTGCTGGAAATCCATGGAACCCACTGGGTGGCGTTCAGGTCCTAACTTTTATATTTTGATTCCTACAGCCTGGCTCCCCTTCCTCCCGAACTAATTTGATATCTGCGCCGGCAACGCAGCGGGGCTTCAGCGACACCTCTGACCTGCTCCATGATTCCGGTCCAAAAAAGACCGACGGGCCCAAAATGAAGCCGCGTGTTCATCGCCATGCTAAAACGCGCTAGAGCAGACTCCGACACCAACACCATTATTAGAAACGGCTTTACAACTGCATTAGAAGCAAAGCTGCAAACAAGCAAACAAGTTTCCTGCAGCGGCAACACCATACCTGTGGATATTTTCGTCGCTCTGAATGGTGCGTGGATGCTTCGCTATCGGCGGTGTTTTATGTGCAAGGACAGGATCTTTGCAACTACATAACCAAAGCCGACCTCGCGGCTTTTAGCTCAGTTTTTATTGTATGCGCCGCAGACGCGGATCCTTATGGCGTAGTTGTATGTTCGGATGCCCAGAGTAACGTAAAAAAATATTTGGTGGATATCTCTTTAGTTCTTGTCTTGGATGCTGATATTTAACGTCGTTGGTTCGCAGCGCAATGGCAGAACGCCGTTTGAAAGTCCTGAAACTACTAGAGTAGTAAATAATGCCTTGCCCAATGTAGGAGAGCCGAACAGGCCGTCTCATGTCGCCAACAAAAATGATGTAGATGCCGGCGATGCTATATGGGCTCTCAAGGATTGGGACACCACAACCAATGTCCTCAACATGAGTGGGAACAAAATCAAGTCTTTGGCTCCGCCTACCGAAGATCTTGCAGCGGCTACAAAAAATATGTAGATGAAAGAGTTTCTAGGCTAGCAAAATGGGGGTTTTCAAAAAGATGTGGAAGATATTATTGCAGTTATGGCTAACATGAATGGGGATACCATGGGAGGCGCCCTCAACATGAGTGACAACAAGATTACGTCTTGGCGGCTACAATGAAATACGCGGACGAAACGGTTGTTTAGCAGGTATAAACTAAAAGATTGTGGCGCCAGGCGGATCAGCAGTCAATTCGAACGGATGTGAGAGATAGGGGTTCTCAATGCAGGAGAGACTATGACGGGTGTTCTTAATATGACTGGCAACAAGATTGATGTTTTAGCAGAGCAAACCTGAGATCTAGACGCGGCTACAAATTATATGCAGATGAGCTAGAAAGATTTGTACATGGGCAACATCGTGATTTTTAATGTCGATGGTTCGTCGAGAGACGCTGGCGATTCTGCGGAACGTATCAAAAGTACACTGAAGATCGCGCAAATGCAAAGGACTAAAAAAAGCGGCGACACAATAAAAGTCGCGCTAATGACGGGCAACAACCGAAACTAAAGCTTACACGACCCAGTCGACCCTCAAGATTCTGCCACGTAGAGCATTGTGACAAGTAAGGTACCAGACGCTCCAGCAGATGCTGATACCAGACAGTACATTTTAACTCCGTCAGCTTGGATAAGATGTCTTTCGGAAGCTGACACCTTTGATTTTGCGTGGTAGCCATCGTTATGGCTACGACTACAAAAATGGAACCATCGAAAACGAGATCATGCGCTAATCAGACGTTGCCACGACGGTTAGGGGGTCCACCGATCACAACCTGTCTGATTTTTACCGCTGGAACACAACGCAAAACGTTTGCGGTTTCCTGCTTGACGCTATCACCCACACTATAATTACTCCTTCCACCAGAGGTGGAGGACTTTACTTTATTAACCTGCATGGGCGTCACGGTACTGGTCGGTGGGCGATGCTTTCGACTCGTGTAAACGGCGTGTCCCAGTCGCAGATTAACAGCGGCGGTCAGCCTATTAGTGCCACGCATGATAGTTTTACAAATGAGCTTTGCATTTAACGTTCTGTCTGGCGAAACGCCTGCCATCAGATGCGAAGGTCTCAACGTTGATACGACAGAGCAGCCAGCCGCTTTACTCATTTTTGGTTTTGCGCACTAGTCCCGCGCATGGCGGAATGCTATGGTCGTGCTGATAAAGATGTATTGGCGCAGATTGGAAAACAATCGAGCAACGAGCGCTTTTGACAAAGTGTACAAACTACTGGTACAAGACAATTATTGCGCCAGCTCGGCGTTGTAGCACGCTTACAGCGATTCAAGCTATGGTGGAACGAAAACTTTAAACAAATCGATATCAAACATTGGGGCCATCCAGATAACCGCAGACGAACCTGAGGCCAGCAAGATGTTACTACAAACATCTACTTTAACGTCATGGCCATTGCGCAAGCCCACAAAGGCGATAGAATAGACCTGCTTGTCAGCTCTGTGGCTAATAACCCCGATGAAAAGGATCAGTTGAACTTTAATACCCACCTTTTAATGGAAGACCTTGCTTAAAATGGCAACGCGCGAAAGCGATGAAGACTGCGGCGTTGATCAATAGATCTTTCCCCTTGGAAAGATTTCAGAAGTTGAAGAAAAACTACAAGTTTGCAGCGGTCTCTTTAAAATGTGCAGGCATGCTGTTAACGCCGTTGATGCTGTTGACACGGCAATATGTCCTGGCGTTGTCGGTATAGGTATTTTGACCACGATTTTTGGCGCGGCAATTACAATTATCCTTGAGGCCGCAGCTTTCTTCTGCCGCGCACAGTCGGTAGCTGACGATTACATTAGCCGCCGCCTGATACTAAAGGCCCAAAGCATGACGCGATCTGCACTCTGGCAGAGACAAAACTCAACACCGTAACAGATCATGTTTCTAAAGCCCTTAAATACATTTTTATAACACAGGAGAAGTTCACGCTCATTCCTGATGACATTTACAAGTATGACGCAATGAAAAACAAAATACTTTATGACGCACAGCGAGCTTACAAAAATGAACTGATCTTGGCGTGGAGTCAAAGCATGCGCGGCGGGGTAAAAACAAATGGCCCGGCAATATCAGTAATTGCAATACAATATTAAATAAAAGAACATCTGCTAGCCTAATTTGTCAATCCTAGGGCAGCCTTCCTCTGGCTTTATGCACTTGAACTGTCCCGGAGATAATTCATTCCTTTTTCATAACGACCAATTGTTAGGGTTGTTGCCTCCACTGATTATACACGTGTTTAAATTAAACCTCAACGGAATACATTTAGCGCAACGAAACTAGAAATTCCTCAGATAATACAAACTATACACATGAACACGAGCCTGAATACAATCCTCACTGTGGTTCCTAGGGCGAAATGAAACGCTAGTAACACCAGAGGTAATTCAGACTATGATAGCAGTTACTCAAGAGGACAAAGTGCAGGTAACTGCTCGTGTGAATATGTAACCAGTTTCGACTCAAGACCACACCACAATCGATCATCATACTGGAAGAAAGAATTAATTAAAGCTATCAGCTGTTCTCAATTATTAATAAAACAAATGTACTTCAGTTGGGGATTTAAACCTACAGTGAATTGTCAGCCTCAAATCCCGAGTCATATTCTATCATGGCTAAGGAAGTCAGTTGCATGGTATTATATTATTTATTAACAAAAGCTGTCTCCAACACTTTAGCAAAACCTGTCTGCTTGTGTCATTGTCCGTTCTAGTGTGGAGAATATAATCTAATTACAAACAAATATTCTCCATACTAGAAGAAGCTCTAATATCTTTACAGCGGATTTCAGTATGATAGGAACGTCCTATGTTATGCACACAAATTCCTATCTGACTTAAACCCAACCGTTACCCTATAGACCATATGACACAAACAACGCTTAATTGAACTAGGTCTTGTCGGACCTTATAACTTGGCTATAATAGCCATTTGTAAGTAAATGGAGTTGGCCTATTTTCATGCGCCCTGAGTTTTCATAAAATATCTTTTAAACGCCTGTAGGTTGGGTTTACAATTCTAGACAGAGAATGTTCGGTAGATTTATCTATGTTATTATCTATGCTGTCTGCTAGTATGCGTGTTTACAGCATGAAATACGGTATGCTACTCAGCCAATAATAGCATACTGGTTTATTATGTGTATATATAGTTAGACGAGAGCATCTCGCGCCGTCATGTATTCGTACCTTATCTGGCACCGCGGCTATTATTTTGTGCCGGAAAAAATTTCCGCGCCAATTGTTGTCGGCCTCCCCTAATGCCTTTGGAAGCGTTTTAGAGAAAACGTTTCGCGGTAAACGGGATGAGGGGTGGGGGCAATATTTTGTTTCTGGGTTTGTTTATGCTGCGGAGAATGTTTCTTTTTTCCCTCTCTTGAGAGAAGAGGTATCTTTTGGGTGGAGATTTTTTGGCGGAGATTTGTTTCTCTTCACACCTACTGCTCTAGCGCGAGGCGGACTTGCGGGTCACAATTCCGGGAACAATTTTTGGACGAGAATTTTTCTTTTTTTCCCTGTTGCCCTGGCGCAATAAGGGCTAGGGGGCTTTATTTCGGGAAAATGTTTTCGGCTCGGAGCGGGTTTTAGGGGCATTAACGGGAGTAGAACGTATTTAGTCCCCCCCCCCTCCCAGTTATGACTAGAAGCTTTTTTCCTGGGTAAATCGCTCCTCCCATAAGCTGGAATTTCCTATGCTGGGTTACCTTCCTGCTCGGGGTTAATCGTAGACGTTATAGATACTATGACCACCCGCGGAATGTGCTCAAATTACACGCGGAATACGTTTTAAACACGTGGCTAGATGCAAAATATAAATGTTTGCCTATTATCTCTTTTAAGCTTTGTATTTGTAGAAATGTTATAACCCAGTCACACTGGTTTCCATGGAGTCAATTAGTTGTTATTAATACGTTGGGTATTTTCCAATTACTTGAACACAATTTGTCTGTGGCATTCAGAAGTTTTCATCAAATGTTTCCCTAATATGCATCAAAAACTGACTTTCACAACTTATTATTGGTATATCAGACCTGTGTATTAAGCGTTTGGGCCATATTTTGTTGTAATTAGCGTGAAATACTGATCTACGGCTTAGAAAAGCGTACTTTTGGCGCTCTAGATGATTAGGCTATTTTTCTGCATTCAGTTCAGTTTCTTTGACACTGCTGTATCTACATGCATCAAAATTGATGGCTGTATTCATCTCGGAAGGCACCAATCAACAAGGGCAAACATAGGTCAGGTTGACCTACATGTAACACTCCAGTAATTACATTAAGATTTTGCATTTAGCTAAGTTTCTTCGAATCTTTTGTATGTGCAATCATGAAACCTGATGGGTATATTCATCTTGGAGGGTACTATTCTCCATGGGCAATAGCAGGACACACGCTCCAGTGATTACATGCAGTTTTTGCACTTAACTAAATTTCTCTGACCCTGTTGTATGTCAGCCATGATACTTGATGGGCCACTTGTATTATATTCGTTTTGGATAGTATTACTCACCACAGGCAGAAATATGTCACAATAATCTACATTTATTGCTCTAGCGACTTTGTAAGGTTAAGCATTTTGCCATGGCGGAGCAGGCATATAGCATTTCGCATGCCAGAGAGATTACACAGTTTACATCCAGTATTACCTGGGCGGCGACAGCGAAAAAAAACCTGAAAATGGTTTGAGATTCGAACCGACTATTGCATACAATTTACCCATACGTGGGCTTGTTCTGAAAAGTTATGTTAATGTTTTTTTTTCCCTGTAATTATGTTCACCCAATTAGTGACCTTCATTCTTTTAAATACGGTGATTAATATACCACTACACATAGGCTGATTTCGTAGCCCATAAAAAAATAGTTGCCTGTGACCAAATAATGTCTTTAGGTATTATATTAATTTACATGTTCCATCTACTTGGCAAGGTACGTGGAATGAACACTCAACAAACAAGCTTCTGGACATCAAACTCATCCCTCGAGAGGGGGCATCCCTCATATACAAAAAAATCGCAGAGATGAAGTGGTATTGTGTCGCTCGCGTAAACTCCGGGATTAACCGTAGACATTGCAGATACAAGGACCACCCGTGGATTTCCCAATTACTTTAACACACTTTGCCTGGGGAATGCAGGGGTTTTACTCAGATGCTTTTTATGTCATTAAATGTTTCCCTTAATATGCATCAAAAACTGACTTTCACAACTATTTATTCGTATATCAGACCTGTAAAGACTATAGTAACAAACCTAGGGTATGTACTATTTGCATTTACGTTTCCGTGTATAGCTTGCTAGATTTTAGTGATTATTTTGTTTTGTTATGTCACACGCATTTTTTTAGTCTCCGTGTAAAGGTAAGAAGGTATTGTCCCATATGAATCAATGCTATTGTATCATTAACGGTAGGTTCTAATTTGGGGGTGGAGTGGTGTATGATTTAATAGAGGGAGATTGGATCTTCCTATCATTGAGCCACGCATTTAGCAGACACGAGTCCACTTGAATTGTATTTCGAGCTAGATAAGAATTGATTGGAACTTAATAATCTTGCATGGGCGAATTACAAGTATAAAAATGATTTTCTAATGAGTTCCTTCCCAGTTAGGATTCATGAATTTATAGTTTCGTGTGTTTGATTGATAAAAGAAAAACCTTCCTACAGACCTCCCCAATTTTCAGTAAGCGGAAGCATGATTACCTTTCTACATTACTTTCAAAACTGTGGAGTTTTGAGAAAATCTCCATATCAGTGGGCATGCTCTTGAATAGTGATCACTAGCAGGCAAAATTGATTAGACAATAATAGTCATTTAATTCGCAACAGGAAAACTGGTGTAAGGGTGTGCGACCGCTGTGTCCCCGTGGCTGTTGAATGGTTGGGTTAAGGACGACCCAATGCTGTCAAAGGCGTTGAACCGACAAAGCCGCACGGATATAGCATGTAGCTTTGTGTGCTACGGTTGTTGTATATTTTGCAATAATTTTATTTGATTCTGAGATTATTATATGAGGGCAGAATTCACGTTTTGTGTAAATTGATTCGGATTAATCATGTGCAGTATTAGCTTCCAGAAACATTGGTTAGAAGTCGTTTGTTTGCTGCTTAGAGCATGATTTATGTCCTTTAGAATTAAATCGTAGTGTGTTTAAATGGTGGTGAACAGTTTTCTGTTGCTGTGGCACCTGTATGTTAGTCGTGATGTAGATGTGACGGCAATGTCAGTTAGCATGGTCTAATGGCAAGGATGAAAGTGGTGCTCTTTAGTGTGGAGCCTCGCTGGTCCGGAGTGACTTCTGGTTTTGGTAGAGATGCTTCGTCCTTTAGGAAGCGTTATCTCTGTATCTGAGTTGTCCGCATAGTTAGGCAAGGAAGTCTGCATTTTTGATCTGTTAGAGACGGTGTTTTCACTGTTTACTTTGAAAACTGGTGGGTACCAGCATATCATCGGTAATAGTCTACTACAGTTTTCATCAAGCGTAGATTAAAGAATCAGCTTGTGAAGATCGGTGTTTATTGGGTAATTGCTGAAAGATTGCTCTTGGTAAACGAAAATTTAATTAGCAGAGGCGATAGATCGACCATAGCAATGTCATGTTTAGAACTGGTTTGTGTGTGCTCTTGAAGAGGAAATACTGCATCTCTTTGGTTAGTTTTAGTTCTCTGTTTGATATTGTTCGAACGTTGCTCTCTGGCGTAAGGCTTCTTGGTTCGGCCGCGGAATGATCCAATGTCTTTGCAGTTCTGATTAGATAACCGCGAGCGTGCGAGGGTCTTTTCGAAACATCTTAAGAAGTGACGTATAACATCGAGACCATTGATCTTGCGGATGCTAGTGGGAAGAGTTAACATCCTGAGGAGATTTCTTATCTGTCATGGTAGCGTGATTTATAGATGCAAGCAGCAGTGTAATCTGACATGGTCTGAATCCAACGAGTGTTTTGGGCACTATTTGGTGTGGAAACGCCAGGTTTCTTTGTCGCTGCGTTCAGACGACTTGTGGCTGGAGGAGAGGATGCAATGTCAGAGGCTTGTCAACAGTAGGAAGTTGACATTGTGCCATGGTTTATGTGGAAGAGTGTTGGGCAGCCAATAAGAATGGATATCGTTCTACCTGCAATTTCTTCGTCGTGGTAGCAGAAGGTGCTTCCGAGTTTGACCAGTTGTTGGTGGCCTGCAATCTGTACGGGAGATATTCGATGTATAGGCATTGTAGCAGCAGGGAGAAACTGTCATTTGTGTGGTCAATTTTTTTTATCTATTTTATTTTTAGGGGATGAGTGATTATGCTTTAGCTTTTGTTTGATGGTTAGTGGCATATCTAAGGGAATCAGATCCAATGACTCTGCATCAGACCTGTAATCATGTTTGGGAATCACGAATCGGGTTGGTGGTTGATTCTGGGGAATAATCAAGCGTGATTCAGGACAAGTATGAAGCTTGTGCTCACGTGGGGACGAGTAATTTTCGGAGGCGTGTGTAATGTAACAAACCCTAGGGTATGTGCTGTTTGCATGTACGTCTCCGTGTATAGCTTTTGTTAGATGTTAGTGATTATTTTCTTTGAATATGGGGAGTCAGTGTTGGGAAGATATTGATCAAACCGAGTAATATTCACTAGACTCTATGGTACCATGGACTAGTTTCGTCAAATAGACCCTCCCAAATTTCTAATATCTCAAAAGCACATATAAACTTCTTTTAAGCTATACTTGTTCATTAGATGATATTATTTTTCAAAAAATAAATTGATAAAAGAAATGTTTAAAAAGCCTACAAAACATGACTGTTTGGTGTGTATGGGCCACAGCACAATTTAATGACAGATTAGCAAAACAGAAGCATGTGACTTGTCTCCGGGAGACACTACAATATGTACATTAAATAGAAACTTTCATGGTTATTCCAATGCTAGATTTAAAAATTATTGGAAGCCAAGTACGAATGATCTGGGCATTACAGCATTTCCTACCACAAAGCATCACGGGTTAGTCAATGGTAAGGTTTAAGCGATAACCATTCCATCAAACCAATAAGACACTGCAGAAATTAAACCTTAGCTCCGAGGAAATACCATAGCAAACCGAATACCAGTAATACCATACAAGAGAGTCATATTCATTGACTCCATTCATGGTAAGTCCATGTCAATGTGATAACTACATTCTTCAATGGGTATTCCATCACAAGACAATAAGACAGACTACACTAATGTAACCTTAGCTCCAAAGAAAAACCGTGTCAAGCTGAATACCAATAATAACGTACAAAAGAACCACATTCAGTAACTCAATCCATGGTTAGTCCATGGCAAGATGATAACTATAGTCTTCCTGGAATACTTCAATGCAAATCAATAAGACACATTACACAACTGAAACCTTCGCTATCAAAAAAAAACATGGCAATCTGAATGCCAATAATAGCTTACGAAAGAACCACACTCAGTGACTCAATTCAGAGTTAGTCCATTGCAAGATGATAACTAGAGTTGTCCATGTGTTATAATAGGCAAAACAACAAGAGCCACTACACTAATGAAACCTTAGCTTCCAAGAAAACCGTTGGCAAGATGAATATTAATAATACCATTATTAAGAAAAAATTCTCAAATACTCAATCACAATCCTTCCAAGGTTATCCAATGTCAAGGTTATAACTACATTCTTCCAGAATATTTCAGGGAACGACAAAGCATTACGTTAACATTACAATGTATTGTATATTCGAGGGTACAACCATGTGAATATTATACTTCATGAGGTTAAACTCCGACATACACAAGGTCACATTACATGACCCCAGTATAATATATCTGACAGAAACTGGTGGCATACATAAAACAATTATTTGTGTTGCGACAGAGTACTCTATATTCAACAAGATCAAAAACAATTAATATATGATACATATGCTGCTTGGATTAATGTAATTTTGTTTATTGCACTTAAGTCCAAAATAGGTGAAATATTTTTAAATATACATGCATGTTAAAAGTCATTTCTTTCCTGACATCAAGTGTAGCAAATATATAAATTTAAATAAATCAAACTGCACTCTATTTTGGATGAGTTGGTGAAAAACAATCGCCAAATGCATAATTAGTTGGTCTTCGCTCGAAACGTGGTTGAAAAGATAGAAAACTTGCTAATGAGCACCTCACTTGTATTAAGCCTAGACTTTTTTGCAGCTGAAATTTTCATAGTATTTCACCTCACCTTAGTGTAAAGGGGGCTATTCTTCAACAAACTTATATTTAGGAGAGAGGAGGGGGAGGAGAGGAGAGAGGCTGGCAACTGACATAAAAACTGTTTTCGGTGGGAAAAAGTAGGGTCTCCACTAAAGAACAGTGACCCCGGGTGCCCTGGACCCTCGCGCCGCAACTGCTCCGTGTAGAATAACCTTACTCTTCCATTGGAATAACCAGGAGGGTTTCCATTTAGAAGACATGTTATATTATCTGCCAGAGACCGGTCACATGTTTCTGCTTTGCTAATCTGTAATTAAATTGTACTGCAGCCTCTTCACCCGAAACAGTCTTGTTTTTATTTACTTTTTAAAAAAATGTTTTATAGCAACTATTAATTCAATTAATCTGAGCCATTATGGACTTTATTCTGTGTAATCGAGGCATAATGTGGCATAGGAAATAATATTTTTCTTTCTATGGATCAAATGTTTTTGTGTAGACCTGTAGCAGACGACATCAGATTTAATATTAGCTTGAGTTAAAAGTGCTCCTTTTCCTAACTTTTGAACTAAATCAAATGCCTCATCAAATTGTGTGTACTCAACTGATGAAAGTGCCAGATAAATAAACTCATGTACTGACTGCCATCCAGGAAATAAAGACGATGGATACAAAATTCTCAGTTTTCTTTTTTTTCCTTTTAGGCATAACATCTAATGGCAACACTTAAAAATTTGACACGGAGGGGTGGAAAGGACAAGTAGGATCCTGCCATTCTTCCCAGTAAATTTTCCTCTTCAATTTTTTCAGAAACTATATGTTTTTGCGTTTTAACTGATTTCAGATTCGTGGCACATAAGGGACCAATGACACCTGTTAATGAAGAGGGACACCAAAATAAAATCCATTCAACAGTTCATTTGTAACATCTTTATCATATATTATATATCATATTATATTGGGTTGTGGCCTAGAGTGAACTTACGTTGACAAAATTTGGGGGCATGTTGGCTGAAATGTCTTGTCAATTGTTTATCCAGATAGATGACATAATTTAAACGCTGGATGTGACGTTCGACAATTTGAGCAGACATGGGCAAACTTGCAGTTTTGCTACTTGCATTGCTGTTTGTTAAAATAAAAACAGGGATGGAGATGAAGGGGTTTCTATCATTACATGCATGTTGGCTTTATGAGGTTGATGTGGTTAAAATGTATGGTGAACCTATGGTCATAAGCCATACATCAGGGTTAATTATGGATTAGGATACTGATTTTTTTAAAGATTTGCGGAGACGAAATAGCTCTTCATAGGTACGCCCAACAAAACTGACACGACTCCTAGCAGCTGCGGCTCTAATAATGGAAATATGCTTGATCATGTCAAACACGCATGCTTGATTCTCGACGAAAATAAGAAAAGCATCCGTCCATAGAGCCATCCATCCATTAATTCTCTATCTATAACTTTTAGTTGGGTCTCCAACTGATCCGTGAAGAGATTTGTATGAACAGTGGCCCTATTTGTTTATTTCAACAGCTATATATTTCCTTGAAACACAAGTGATAAATTAATATATTCATTTTTTTCATATTCCTCCAGCAAAAGTCCTCAACAGGACCACCCTTTTTACCACGACGAAAACTCGGGTCAGAGAATGCGTTTCTCACAACACTTCTCCAGCAGACCCAGCGCACCTGCGAGAAAAAAAGATTGTTGAATGTGTGCACTTACAAAATATTCAATACATAAAATCATTATGGGGGATATATACTGATTTTGAACGAGGCGCAAATCACCCAATTATGCCTGCGCACGTTTCTAATTGTATTATCAAGACGCTGCTACCAATTGATATTGTAACACTAACAGGGGTTCCTCTACCGATCAATTCGAACATTTGCGTGAGCTTGGGCTGGAAGTCCCTTGTTTTTCGCCTATTTCCAAGGACTTTCCGACAACTGTCAACTGGAAGTTCTCGTAACGCGCCAAGACTAGAAACAATTTTTCTCTAATCAATACATGAATGACCACAATGTCACAACTATAACTTCACAATTGCATGGCTTTTCCTTGTTAGCATGCCGTGGCATGAAGCACATAACACAATTCAAACACCTAATGCAGGGAACTATTTTCCTATTCCACCCCTGGGTCAGTCTGAAACACGTTCGCCAAAAATCAACCACCAACCCGATTTGTGATTCCCAAACATGATTAAGATAAGACTCAGAATCAATGGATCTGATCCCTTAGATCCGTCACGCTCCATCCAACTAAAAAATAAACTTAATCACTTATCGCTTAGAAATAGAGTAGATAGCAACAAGGAACAAAAACTATATAAAGTTGAATCAATCATGACTCTGTTCTGACTGGCTCTTCTGGATGCAAACTCGCTCACAGCAGCTTTCGAAATACACTGTAGGAGAAACTTCTCAATACACAGGTCTCCAAAAAGTCAAACAAACAAAAAACAAAAAAATAAAAAACCTCAACATGACCACCCTTTTTACCACGACGAAAACTCGGGTCAGAGACTGCGTTTCCCGCAACACTTCTCCAGCAGACCCAGCGCATCTGCGCCAAAACACATCTTGGTCTTCTCTTCAGACTATGCTAGACGACACTATCTTCTCACATCTAATTCACCACTAATTTACCCATACTACAGCGTCAGAAAACCGTTCAAAGAAACCTTACTCCTGAGAGCAGAGTCCGAACACTATCAAAAAGATGATTACAATTAATCGATGACATGTATTATCACCTCCGCCATAACACTAACCATCCAGTTTTAAACATAACACTGCGATGGTAAATCTATCAATGCTGCCAATTATTTTTCATGTGCTACGAACAGGTCTTCAAAGATTCGCGTTGGAACACTGATCTTTCCAAACAGACGATCCAATCTATGCATGACGAAAACCATAGCAAACATTTACCAATTGTTCCGACTAGGGGTTGAATGTAACAAAAGAAAGAACGACTCAAACAAGCTTTCACAATTTCTAAAATATAAATTTAATTTCCTAAAACATAAAATATTTCAAACAAACAAAGTGAAAAAATTAAAAATAACTTACAGTTTAGAAATTCTTAATTAATCCTAAATGTACAATTGAATTTTGATGATCCGGAAATGTCCAAAGGTTACCCGAATGAATACACTAATGTGCTTATTTACCACAAGAAACAGTTTTAAATCCAAATGTCAATTCCAGGTAAACTCCTGTGACTGTAGAATATTGTTAAGTTCCTTGAACAATAGTGCTTAAATCCAAATTGTACTAAGTAGAGAATAGATTTTCCACCAGCTGATTTTACAAACAATAAACAATCTTCCTCAACAACATTGTGATCTGGAATAATGGTATAAGAATGAGCGTTCCATCACTAAATGGCATTTTATAGCATTTTACTGCGTAAAAGAATAACCCTTAACTCTGAAACTACGTTCTAAAACAATTCCATCTTCCTGTAAACAACTTTTACTAAACCAATCAGAAACAAGGTCGCGCATGTCAGCCTAAAACTACTTTCGCACTACAGCAACAATACTTTAATTTCAAATTAAAAAGATGTTGATCCAGGTCATGACAGCACGCGCTACTCACGTGAGTTACCATTGTTGTGTTAAGCTGACCGATATAATTATTGATTTTCCCTGGACATAAACAATGACTCTTTGTTGACGTACATATGTACTTTAGCGTAGACTACTGAATGAAGGAATTATAATACAATACCCAAATGAAAACTATTTTATAATTCAAAGATGATACATAATTCCGTAACACAATGTTAGGCTGGTAGCCAACAGTTTTCCAAGTCCACTGTATGAAAAACTTCCCAACTGGCAGGTGTCTACCAAGTCAAAAATAAACACAGGCCCACCCTGTTTACTACGACGAAAACTCAGGTACAGAGATTGCGTTTCCACCAGGAGAATACTTCTCAACCAGGAACCACAAGTCGCTCAGGACTTTAGCGACCATACTGGCGCAACATTTATCGTCGTCGCCCAGACCATGATAGATAACTGACACTGCCTTGCCGCATCTATATCGCCACTAATATTCTAACTCTACAGCGGCAGAAAACTCTTTACTAGCATCCAAACAATTACAATCTAACGGCCACCTTCCACTCTAAAAGCACTACCTTCCAATCGGTACTTTACAAATCCAAGTTGTTATTTAGGTCTGCTGCTCTAAAAGCACAAAAAACTCTAATTTACACAAATCATGTTCAAAGCAGCAAACGCATGACTACCAAAAAAAAAATCCGGACTTTTCACTGCACATGATCAATTCCAAACAGATTTTTAAAAATAACTAATATTTAAAGGCATCTGCCTTCACATACCAACAAATAATCGAATTAGAATCACACTATGTACAGAGCCGATGGGCACAGATCTATCAGATTTTAATTTTGCGACTTTCTGTATGCAACCCGCTGGACCAATGTCCATACCTAACCTTTCAACGGTCACTGGGACAGAACCGTTGCCCATCCAAATCCTTCCCCTTGTTCTTTTATTACCTGGCAGTGAATTAAAAATAAAAAAAATTAATAAAAAAAAAAAAACACGACAGAAGAAACTAAAGGAAGCTTAAGACTACGTAGGAAATCTGCGGTTCAAATTCAACAAAACACCTTGCCGTAGCCTCGGTGCGCCCTTCTGCGCTCGTTTAACTTCGTTCTCTAACCAGATATTTGAGTCAACTATCAACTCCTCGGTACTTGCATTGCCACAATTCTCATCTATGTTTAGATCGGACTTGCGGCTTGCCCTCCGCCGTTGCACAAGCTTATCTTTTTAAGCCCTAATGGGATATGACGATACGTCTTCTTCCTCCTCTGTTTCGTTAAAACCAACATATGACTCTTCCTGACTGTAGGTAGGTTCATGTTCACTCTCGCACAAGCATGGTTTCAATCGATTGAAGTGAACAATCGGAGTCGTCTTATGACCATTTCTCACGATGAGGTACGTGACATCCGTTATATTTTTCTACAATACGCCGCGGTCCAGTCAATTTGACCTGCAGTCTAGGTGATTTCCCCTTCTTTTTTAGAGTATGATGTAACCACACATATTTGTATCTTTAATGTAGAAAATATTCTCATTTATCTACAATCTGTCTTAGTCCGATCAAAATTCACACACCCCCCCAAATAAAACCTGTCCAGTGACACCTTAAGAAATTGTTTAATTTTTCAGTCTTTTCAAATCTCATTCACTGTGCCAAAAGTCATTTCCTCATTACCTCAGTAGCTTCAATCTAACATATTAAGATATTCTAAACACACACTACCTATAGATTTTATAGTAATGAAACATGGTAGAAGAAGCGAGATAACTCAACAATGTCAGAGTTAAGATGGGTCACTTCTCACCTATTCTATTAATGAACAACTTCAACCTTTCAAGTTTCATACAAGTTGTTTTCATTGAATTAATTTACTTGGTTATTCAATAGTTACAATACATGCTTTATATAATTTCATAATTTATTGATGATTAATTTATTTCAAGGCTTTTCCTTTCTTATCTACACAGACTGCAATATTTGAATCCATATATTTCATCCTATTTACTGACATTTAAGTTATAATGGCCTATATATACACCACCAATCTAACACTTGCTGAAAAGCCGCAATTTCATGTCATTTTAAGTAAGAAAACAGTCAAATTGGGCACGTATATAATTTGACTTGGACCTGAAACTTCAGCGGGGTACGGAATGATCTGTACACATTCCAGAGGAAAACGAATAAAACTTATAGTGCATTGTTTATTGTGTTTCTTGCTCCATCATGATATGTCTATCTCAAAAATTCAACATGTATCCTTTATTAGCCACAATAAAATGTGCACAGTCCCAATCATTTCTGAACATTACTACTTGGTGTTGGAATGTTACACATGTGGAGTTTAAAAGCCACAAACAAATTTGATATATTCATTTTTTTAAAAATTAATACTAGCATTATCACCAGTCGTTTAGTGTCAGGCTGATTTGTTCGTGCAGTTCTCTTTGTGTTTTTTTTTCTTGTTTTTTTCTTCTTGTAAACCTAATGGTCATGGAGAGTGCACCTGCCGCAGTGGTACTTCTAGCTGCGAGAACATCATAGCTTTCGTCAGGAGTCCGCCGCACCAGTTGCTCTGGAGTTTTCACAGGCAGAGATGTATACGTATCAACTTTATTTGAATCTCAGACAGCATGGTATGATGAATGTTCCTTTTCAAGTTGTGTTCATGAATGCAGTGTATGATTGCTGATCAGTATATATATATATGCTGTGCTTCATGTTTATTTTTTAATCACTTCACAGCGTGTTATTAAACTTTCCCAAAGTGTTGAAACTGAGCCTTTCTTTCACTTGTTACACTTATATGTAAATTCTTATGGATGAATAGTTTCGTATTTTGTAACACGCCCCCCACCCCCAATTTTTAAGGTAGGGTGCATGAGCCTGAAAAGCTTGAACCATGTGCGGTAAATATCGAAAAATCGAGATGATTAAAGGGTGATTATAAGCCTACCAATTTGTTATAATATCAGTGAACTTTAAACATGCACGAGGTCTATACTGACTGTTTGAGCCGCCTTGTCACAGGAAAATATTCCATATAGCTCTTTATAGTCAAAAATGAATGCTAAATGAAGGGTCGGGGTAGTGTGGGTTCAGTGAAAAAGCTATCAGTTGTACAATGAATTAATCTGAATACCTTAATTAAAATCTGACAAGCATGCTTTCGACAAAAATCATTGGTTAGTTTGTATGTGTATCTTTGATGTAGAAAATATTCTCATTTATCTGCAATCTGTCTTGGTCCGATGAAAATTCATCAAAAGAGCTGTCCAGTAAGACCTCAACCAAAGATGTCTATTATTTTAAGTGTGATATATTTTCGAGGTCTTATATCTTCTAACTGATTACAAGATTAAACGTTGTTTATTCAAGATATAAAAATAATTTTAAAATATACTAAGATTGTTTTCGCTATATATGGTATATATATATATATATATATATATATATATATATATATATATATATATATATATGCATTTTTTCAAAAATACTTTAAAAATGATGGGTAATTCTTTCTCTTTTGTCTCTTTTGTTTACAAGCCACTGAAATTTTCAAATTTCCCCTTAAAAATACATGGAGTTTTTTTCGCTACATAATTTTTCTAAATATTTAAATTTTCCCCTCAACCGTTGTTTGGCGGAAGGGAAGCATGAGGAACGGGTTCCCCCCTTTCATTTGCGGAAGGGGTTACAAAAGGGTATAGGGCTCCTCTTTTCAATATGATGGAAGGGGAAGCGGTACCCTTTGTCACGTCGCCCTATATATACGGAGAATAGATCCAGTAAGAGTCCGTCTTGTCACCAGCTTTTGGTTCACTTGAGGATATGCTATATTATTCTAAGGGTGCAATTAACGAGCAGAGGCGTCAAATAAAGGTAAAAGTATTTAATAACAAAACAGGTGAACCATAAAAATGAAGTCACTTACGTGGAGTGTTTTAAAATGGTAGTGTGCTAACATCACTAACACAAGGTTTTGGTCATATATGTTGGGAACACAAAGCTGTGATTAATAGCAAGCATAAAGGATTTACATATGCTATTCTAACTGAAAAGTACTACTAAACATTTAATACAATTCTACATAGCTGAAGCATAAAAGTGCATAAGGATGCATTGTGTATCAATCAAATAACTAGCTAACTAGAAATAAAGATTAAAATACGAATGCTTATCTTAGTATTTCTTATACGCAGTGTTAATATGGTTAGTATTGAGTTTTGCAAGCTATGGGTGTTCAATGCATGTATTCATTCATTATTCATCTGAAAGAGGTATAGAAAGGCGGGGGGGGGAAGAGCTTAGAGTAAAGCGAGGAAATTAGCTTGGGTTCTAGGGTTTATCGGTGCTGGTGCACCGCGGCAGCTTTGGGGCTAAAGATTCTGGTTCACCAAGTTTCTGGTTTGAATGCAAGGATGCACCAAGAACGTCTGGCTCACTGGTTCTACTATTTACCCATGTTTGGTGCAATGGTTTGCTCACAAGCAGAATACAAAGTTCTATTATATCAATTTCGCACAAAAAGTGTGACTTATATTAAAAAAAATTAAGTATATATATAATTTTAGTGGATTTATAATGGTAAAATATAGGCGCATTAACTGGCGTTACATTATTTAATGAAAAATCATCCATAGATATAAAAGTCACGTGGTGTTCATATCACAAATCTGCTTGGCACCCAATTGGCATTGCATCATCAACGGACGGGATCAAAGCAAGATTTCTCCACTGAACATGTAGTGGAGGAATAAGGTTGCCCTGGTGACGAGTGACAATATTATAAATAGATTATAAAAGGTGACTCATCTAAGTAATGTGTAAAAACCATAATTAAAAAATATATTTTAAGCTTTATTTTGCGAAACAAGTAATATACATATATAGTGAATTATAGCAAGATCGCTTTTGTTACCAAACATTGATGCGTGTTATGTCCATCTCGATTACGCAGTCGTACAGTCAAGCTCAGACATATTGAGTGGTTCATAAGGACTTGAAAATTGTCACTTGTTTTCTCTTTGTTTCAAAATAATATCCTTAATGAAACCTGTCCGCGTCCAACGTTGGATCTTTTTGCCTATCATGCCGATAGCTTTTTCTACACGGTCTCCCCTGCTAACACAGTGGGCTGGGTGGTATCTATGAACCACAAGATAGTCTTTATTTAGATCAATTTCGAGTATTACCTTCTTGGCATAGTACTTAAGCCAACTTTTACGAATGACTACGTGCATACGGAATACTCGCCCGTCTTTCACGTCTTCCAGCTCGACGATGATCCCCTTATAATATCCATACTCCACTACATCACCAGGTTGGATCTCATTAATAAGATGAACATCAGCTTTGCCCACCAAAAGGGAACTAAGACTTCCAGAATGCGTGTTTTCGGTTTCCTCATTTTCTGAGCATTCAGTTTCTTCAAAATTATGCTCCGAGTTTACCATTGCCCACTGACACAAATGATCTGATACGTTGGAGGACATATTCCACTTTCGCTCACCGATTCGTTTTCTGGCTCGATCTACGACCTCTTCAGTGGAAAAGGTACACAAAGAATTGAATTGTACAAGATTAACCTTGGATCTTTCGAGGTCAACTATGAAATTTTCCTCCGCAATTTCTCTTGTGCCAAAAAGTGCAGGTAGCGAATAATGAATCCCTCGAACCGTGCCTTGTTTGGGATTTTTATCCCATTTAACTTCGGAAACAACGATAAGATGTCTGGACCAATAATAAGTTAGAGATGCAACATCACCAAGTTTAATTTCTGACAAGGTCTTGATTTCTTTTTCGCTGTATTTTACTGGGGACCACAATGCTTTTCTGATCCTCGGGACAGCCAAAGTCAGAGCCGTAGCAACCAAAACAAGCACAGTTGCGAGAGGTATTGCAATCATTGGTGCCAGCAACGGCAAGGCAAAATGTACAATGGCAAACGTGATGGCAGATGTCAGACCAAACACTCCTAACTGTAGCCACAGATCCAATAACTTCTCCTTCAAACAATGCCAGCATATTGTTTTGTCATTTCTGTACTTCTTGATCAGATATACTGTCTTAAAGATACAATAGATTATGTAAACCACAGAGCATCCGCCCAATACGGCTAGTGGAGCATTTATTGATTGGGTAAGTACTGAAGTTATTTCATCAGAGGAATTAACCAATATTTTCAGTATATCTGCTATAGTGCTGCCTGCTCCAAAAATGCTCGACAACATTTCCTTCATTTTGTCAAAGAATGTATTAGCTTGTAAACTCTCTTTCTTCCCAAGGACGCACCATGTTGCAAGGTGCTCACAGTTTTTCGTGAATAGATTGTACCTTTTGAAGTGTTCTCCATTTTCACTTCGATTTAAAATGGATTTAGCTCTTTGGACGATGGCCTCAGGAACGTGTTTCGGATACTGATACTCAATTATGCACAGCTCGTCATATTGCAGATCGTATATCTGCCTCTGTTCGCGAACCTTGATCTCATTATCCTCCTTACTAAAATGAATCAAAATCACTTCCGCCATTTGACGTGAGCTCTGAACAACTCTTGTGACAATTGCATGATGTCGGTATGCTGATATCTGTTTGCCTAGTGGTTTGAAATGAGTTTTTAAATGTTCCCCAGGAATAGATATATGTTTTCCTTCCTGCAAACTGCGCATGTCTTCTACTCTTAATGCTTTTGAACAATTAGCACAACTCCTGTCACTGCCATCATTCAGAGCCTCAATTTTTGGTCTAAACTCTTTTACCACATGTTCTGCCTGAATGTCTTCTGGGTGTTTAACACAAAGTAGTTGCCTATTACAAGTCTCAGGTAATTTATTTACTTCATCAATTAGTGGTTGCAATTCATCAAGAAAGTCATCATCATATTGTTCGTTATTATCTTCGGGTTCCTCGAATGTGGTACATCTGGAATAGTTTCGAGATACACGTTTCGCCGCCATATAAACCTGAAACTTAATTATAAAATCAAATTTAAGATCATTGAAAATAGTTCATTATAAACGTTATATTTATCTACAACTGCATAACAACTAATCAGAACGATGCTAAGGATTCATCTATCATACTTTCCTATACGTTCGATTAAATCTACGTACTTTAAAGGGAAGGCTATACCGTGTGTGGAAGTCATTATACATGTTTATATTTTCCGTTAAAATATTGTACAACATTACAGTTAGCATTTTTATTAAACATTTGTCATTTTTACATGGTATATGGGTTACTGTGTTAGACTGAAAAGCAGGTAGAATTTTGGAGGGGTTGTAGACGCTCTTAACATCTCCAATAAAGAAACACATATTTGCAAATAATTTTCTTTCAAATATATTTTGAGTACAGACAATATCAGCTGAATGGAAAACCCTTACTTTCAAGCGTTCTTTCATTAATAACGGAGACTGGTTCAGTGCGTATATACTCAACCGGCCGTCGAATTATACAAGGACTCTGCGAACATCACTAACCGCAATTTTGAAAATACGATCATTTCATGCAGATTTATACCATTTTTATGGATGTATCTTTTTCACAGAATTTAAAAAATACACGAATCATGTCATGTCTAAATACCAGTCATAAATTTCGCCGAATAGATGATAACTATCAAACTGATAAAGTGGATCACAATCTTGCAGAATATATGCTATCGAGATTAAAGATGTCAGGAAGTTCATTTCCATGCAAGGCCCATAGTGGGGTATGCGAGTATAAACAAGTATAACCAGCTACATAAAATGAACAAGGAATAAACAGAAAAATTGAAAACTGAGAAAACTGTAAATAAATATGCAATGTAAATTAGAAAGAAAAAAAATGATACAAAGATATAGGAAGGTCAAATTGAAAGTTTAGATGATAAGAAGATACTTTAAATAACAGTAAATTTAAATATTCCCTAATTGTTACGTTTATGTGAAACAAAAAATTCCACTGCCTATCTTTGTTTAAATCACACGGTCAGTATTTTGTTAACAGCTTTTGATGGGTCTTCGGACTTAGGTGTATTCTGTAATATTCAAGTTATTGAAAAATTACATCCTTTTAAAATTTGCCCAACAGAGGTGAGCCTTTTGAGTGGAATCGACAGTAGCATTCAAATGAGTTTATATTCAAGTTTGCTATAACAATTATAATACAATTCAGATTGGTGGTTTTCATTCACTAAGTCATGGATAATGTCTATGCAATCCTGAAACATTTCCTTGAGAATATTTTTTTCTCCACCAGTACATTCCAAGTTGTGTTAAATGTAATATTGCCTAGCCATTGAATACATCACAAGTGCACTCAGTTTTGCTTTTCAGTTTTCAGAATTGTATCCATTTAACTGTTATAAGCAACAACAAACGAGTTTATATTTATCATAACAAGTCGACCATAGGAATAATCTTTAAAAATGTTTCCCTTTGTCAACATCAAGAATAGATCATTCATTTTTTATATTGCCTTTTTTAACCGTGCTTTTTCTGCAAGTGTTAGATTTTTGTTACAACACTGCAAAAGCAATATCTTACTGTATATGACATAGAATTTTAATTTATTTCAACCATTTCTTAAAGATACGTGAAAACAATCACCATCTAAAACTGTAAATTGATCATGATCCAGTTAAAAGTCATTTTGCGCAAAACATTGGAGATCGTTATCTTTCACACTACGTAAATGAATCACTCTAGTTTTATCAATAATAATTTTCAAACCGGGCAACGTTGCAGAGAAAGGTATTAAATGTAAAGCAGTTTTCATAGACAATTTTGTGGACTACAAAATTAGGAATGTGTCATTAGCACGTAGGTCACAAAGACAAACTTGGCAGCGGCATAAGACTGTTTAGTTCATCGGGGTTGTTAGCGCAGATGAATTTTATACTTCTTATGTCTTATTATGATCTAAAATAGTGGTAAGTGGTCTTGCAACTTTGTTACCTGTCTGTTACTATGAACTACAGGTCTTAATTTCAATGAACTTTCGAGAAATCTTAGTAATGATCCGTCAGTGTTGTCGCGTACACACACAAAAACACACACACACACAGATCTGTAAGGTCCTAACTGTGTGCTGCATACTTGTATTATTATGAGTGATCAGAAGCGTATACTAAGTATAGCTTGCACAGATCTATCACCTGGGAGTGCACATTGGAAAGTAAGCAACAATGGAGTCTTTTTTTAAACCCTTTCACCATGGAATCTGCTGACCTGTCACCAATCGTGTCAATATGTCTTAGTAGTTCTGATTTTGTGCAGAAAGTGTTACATATTATTATAGAGGCACTCAAACTGGCCAATGAGAGGGTCACAGAGGCGTCTATGTCACAGTTTGTCACTGGTGTTTTGCCTGGGCCTATAGACAACTTAATTAAGTTGTTGCAAGTCAAACTGTCTGAGAAAGAGCAGGAAATCAAGTTTCTTTCGGTTGCTGTTGATAAGCATGTGGACAAATGTGAAAACGTGGAGCAATATTCGAGGAGTGAAAGAATTAGAATTCAAAATGTGCCCATGCTCTCAGGCGCTGAGCGTAAAGATGTAAACACAGATGTCCTAGTTTGCACTCTGCTCCGTGATAAACTCAAAATTGGTTATAAACCTGATGATATCCAGCGTTCTGATCTCATATAAAGGATCAGAAGTGGCTAAGCTTCAATCATTGTCAAATTCAATGGTTATAAAATGAAATCAAACGTAATGTCCAAAAGAAGAGATCTGAAAAGTAGCGCTGAAAAAGTTGTTACAGAGGATATTGCCAAAACCAAGACATGCGATGATTCGGAAATTTCTTAAACTTAAGATGGCAGATAAGATGAAATATTTTGGTCTTATGCTGGTAGAATTTACTACAACAAACTTAGAGTACGACCTAGCAGTGGGTTACCCAACTTCAGAACAAGGGAAAGACAAAGAAGAAAGCCGCCGTCATACAATAAGCGCATTTTTATTTTAATGAATGAGTGATACTTTTATGTTTCTGTGGATAAAATGAACGGCTATATTTGGCTATAATTAAAATTATCGGCTTAGCCTTCGGTATAAAGGAATGTAATGTGTTCGTATAGGCAAAATGTTTCAATGCCGTAATGCAGAATTATTCGAGTGCTCTAATGAATCAATCGTTATGGGAGCGAAAAGGAGAGGCAACATTCAGACATTTTAGAATTTTCTAAAATATTTAAAATCAAAATGTATGCGGGGCGATTTGTGTACATACAAAATGGTTTTAACGGCACTTTTAACACATTATTGGTTATATCTGAGAATAGGGAGCTAAGTGCTTTTCTCAGGGACACATCGGCGCAGCCGACTAGGGCTTGCAGGGTATTGAAACTGAAACTGCGAGCTGTTGATTACGATTCTGACGCTCTACCAATTCAACTATAGTGCATACATTAGATTAAGAGAAGAAGATGAATATGAACATTTATCTGATTTATTTACTCATAGTGTTTTTTATATTTTGAGAAGTAGCGAGCAGAATATATGGTAAAGATATATAAAACTAAGGTTTACTCCCGACCGATGTGCAGTGAATATAATTGTCGAAAATTAACTTTAATTGTTTTGTTTATATACCAAAATATACAGTTTAACACAGAATTAATAAATACTTACGATGCATGGATCGCAATGTACGGGTTCTCTGCAGTGCTTGATTATAATAGGAACATAAGTAGATTATTGTTGCTTATAAATAAAATATAACAAAAGGATTTAAAGTTTTATATTCAGTTATGCTACGAGACAACCCATCATGTGGGGAAATTCAATAGCATATAGCTGACTCTACTGTTGTGCATTTCTTCACACACACACACACACACACACACACACACACACACACACACACACACACACATATATCCGAAATACAGCTTGCTATTATTTACAGAGTAAGGTCCAAGGCAAAATACATTAAGAAAATTTAATTCAGTGGAACTGTCTTCAAGTTTTCACAGTAGTAACGTTAAAAAATAAATAAAAAAATAAACAAAAATAAAAAATAAAAAAATGGGACCGCACTGTACGGTACTTCCGTGGAGTACACTAGAAAGATTGTGTTCAGATGTACTATAAAGTATACACTGTCTGCCGCATAGGAAATGTGTATACGCTACTTCATTTTCTCAAAAACTATGAAAACAAAATTTTTAATTTAGGGAAAAATATTACAATAGACAATCTTGACTTCGCTGGCATCGACTTACCTGTGAAGGTTGGTGACAATGACAAGTTAGAGCTCCGCAACCCCACCATCGCAGTTAGTGTCTTCGGCTGGAAACAATGGCCTCTAGCCATTTACGCATTAGCGAGGATGTCAGGCAAGATACTATATTGTACTGCTCACAGACGGCGAAAAAAGCCACTATGTCTGTATAAAAGACTTAAGCCGGTACGTGTGTCAGCACAGCAAATACAATGAGAAGCAGCATTCTGCCGCCATTATTCGAAGTACACATGAAAGGCTCTTGCGATATAGCCCCAGCATGTGTCCTTACTAAAGTCAGTAAAGAACATCCTAACCTTTCAGAACCACCACCGCCAGATGAACGTGCCGGTGTAATGCCCTGCCCGTGATCCAGATAAATTCCACACAGAACATCCCGTGTAGCTTTTTGCTACATTGTTGTCTGCTATTACACCGAGACAAGGAGGCTATTGCCACTTTCATCTAGATCATCAAGAGTAAGCTCGAGGAGATCCCAGGGGTGCATCGAAATAAGGCTGAGATTTTAATGGATGGAAACGACAGCAAAAGCTTTACAGGAAGCCACATACTGCTACATCTGTTTCAAAGGAACGCTAGGCAACGACAAGATGCGAGAACACTGTCATGTTACCGGCAAGTACCGCGGGGCATCCCACAAAACAAGCAACCTCAAATTACGGATCTAAATCGAGAAAAGAAATGTACCAGTGCTACATAACCTGTGCGGCTATGACTGGCGCCTTATCGTCGATGAGACTGGAACAGCCTCATCGGAAACAATCAACGCCATCCCAAACAACATGGAAAAGTATCTGACTTTTCACTGGGGCAGCAAAAGTTTATTGACAGTCTTCAGTTTATTAACAACAGCTTTAACTCCACAGGAGCAGATACACTTCAGAGAAATTATAAATAAACATACTAATTATGACTGGTGGATGCCGCCCACGGAACAATCTTGCAAACAGTGATATATATGGAATTTTGCGGGCCATATTTCGGGGGAGAAGAATAAAGCTGAATACACCAACTTACTTTCTACCTTCATGACCTCACTGTAAAGTTGACATCAGAAATTCATATATCACTCCTAAGCCTTAATAAGAAATGTATCAATGTTATGCATCTATATTGAACTCTAGGGTAAATTATCAAAGGGAAGTCTGTGACATAAATAGAGAATGGGATAGACATAATGGTTGAGCCAAATATATCTTATGAGGTGGATATTAAACTGTTGGGTTTAAGCCGTATGTATGTTCATTGCTTGTTCATGGTTCAGCAGCCCTGTAAAATGAACTTACATATAATTTCCTGTAACATTGCTTCTTTCGATTGGTATACCAGTTTTTCTTTGTACCAGAAAATTGATTTCCTCAGGGCAGTGTATCAACTATTGTTTTGAAATAGTGCAAGTTTTTGAAATGCTGGATAATTCTTTCCTATCGGTATATCGATTGCCTTATCCACTTTAGACAGCCTTTTCCTACAAATAATTGGCTCCAGAATTGAACAGTTTTATCATTGACCACTAACATAGTATCTCACTTTCCCTCGCAATTTGTAACTCCAAAATCCTTTTTTGGCATTCAAGAAGCATTGTACAGGAAATTTGGTAATTTACTGATACTACGATGATAAAAGAGACAAGAAGCATCTGAGATTTCACAGTTTTGAATCTTTGAACAAATGTATGCTGTCATAACTCACAATATATACAATGCAATGTTTTGTGCCGCAAAGTAGTCACTTTTCTAAAAGAGTAATAGCATTATTCGTTTAACATACAATATAATGTCCTCTATACTATTTTACTCGATAACACCTAAATATGTGATATGCACACAATGTTTGACAGAAACTATTTCGAGCAAATTTCTTAACTTAAGTCAATGATGTAACTTTTTCAGATATTATTATTTAATAGCTAAAAATATAGATATATTGTGAATTAGATGTTTCGCACTTGTGTTGTTCTTTAAATTTATGTGAGACATGTGCACCTCATATAAATACTTCACAATATCTAGAGTGTGAAATACCAATAGTTGGCTAGGAAGCGGAGCTAGCCACCGATAGCAGTAGACACGCTGGGTTCAAGGCAAATAGAATATCTCAAAAACGGTCTGGATGGCAACTATTTTTAATTGCATCAAGCTGTTTAGTACACAATGTTTGTCAAAATTATTACATAGTGACAGGGCTTGCATTTGCACAGTGGGCATCTCTGTGCGTCATAAATGACCTTAGGACAGGAAAAATGCATGTTTGAATTTTGGGACTTGGGTGCATAAACTACTTTTGCTATGAGCTTCCATTGACTAGCCAGGGCCGATCACAAATATTTTTATGTTTTGACTTATTATATCTATCCAAAATATGGTCCTTTTTGACCCTACAGGTGTACTCTGTCTTTTATGATTTTTTATATCAGGCAGGTTTATGCGGCATCAAATTTGTGCATAAAAACTGTCGCTGGCACCCTGAACAGCAAGTTGTGACCGATGGAACGACTGGGGCAGTAGACTAAAGTGAACCTAATGTGAATGCAAAGGTTTTAGAAATATACTGGAAGCTCATCTTGCAACGTGAAACAATGTTTATAATATTGACCAGAACTATTAGGAAACCAGTGGAATATATACTTTTTCAAAAGATGAGGAAAGACATCTTAAAAGAATCAAAAATAGATACCAAAGAGAAGTAACTCGTACTAGCATGCGTGAAATTATTAGTAAAACTCACATTGGATAGCAAAATAGTGACTAATCGGCGATTTAAAGAAACATGTGTCATTGATCAATGTATCCACTGTAGTGAATACATGATAAATACTGACCTTTCATTATGTGCTTTTATTTTAAATAGTGTTATCTAATGTAATTGTGCTAAAATATAGAATATCCTTATTTCTCTCTGAACCATGCATCTTATTCTTTTAAACCATGTAACGGATTACACAGTGAACGATAACCATCAGAATATCATGAGCAATTCAAGAAATATATAATGCCACCCACACCCTCTTTAATTTCCATTGCATTATTGTGAACGAGACTAAGAAAATGTGATGATTAAGAACCTCAGTGCTAAAGACAGGATTTTGAAAGCTTGTGGTTGCATCTGTACAGATAGTAGACCAGCCCTGGCTATCAAAGCAATCAGGAACATAATTCACCTCTAGTCAGCGAGAAAATTACACAGCTGAGTTAAAATCTCTGTTATACCTGAACCTTTCCTTTAAGAGATAAGAATTGTTTTAAAAAAAGATCTAAGTCTTGATTAACGGCTTAGACTGCACAATCGATTTTTTTTATCACGTCACGTGCACTGTATTATGAACGAGTCAATGTTTACTTGGGAAAGATGTGGTGTAACTGCATATGCTATTTATTGTTTTAGTTAATACAAACATAAAATGCAAATGCACCATTTCGTCTCATATATTTCCTTATCGTAGCCATTTGTTGCTTTTGGTAAAGTCTATCACACTGGCAGAATTTTAACCCCTCCTGAATTAGAAATGAAATAAACGTTGCATGAGTACAATGGGAATTGTGATCTAACCCCGAAATACTACAAGTACTAAAGAGTATTAAATTTGATAATCACTAACATCTGAGAACAAATGTTGCATGATGCCAATTAAAATTGTGACCTTATCCTAAAATACTGCAACTCGTAATCATTCCATTCTGCCCTGTGCTAAACGTCGTAAAAATTACAAAATATGTGTTTACGCATGGTGTGTCATCGAATTAAACAGACCATTTTCACTTTTAAATGAGAAATAATAATGATAATTTATAGATAAAGAAAGTTATAAACAATCAGATCTGCTCTTTACTTTGAAGAAGTCTTGCACCTTAAAACGAAACACAATAAATTTGTTGAATTGTCTGTTTGTATTTTTTCTAAAGAAAGGATCATATCATCTAAATACTTTTAAAACGACGAACCTTGTAGCGCTGCCATTAAGTTTCAACAACAGAACCCCACAGATATCAGTTACATAAGCCGTCGGTATGGCACCATTCACGTCGCTAATACGACATAAAAGGTCAAAAGGCACAAAATTTCAATACTCAAGCCTTTGAAAATCACGGATATAGTGACTCCAAATATTTTTCTTAGCAGTTTTATTACTAGCGGTTACACGTATTGCCACAGTAAATACATTTTTATTGTATTGACTGACTGGCATGTGATACCGCCAATATTTTTTAGCTTTAAAATTCTGTTTGGTTTAGTTTGGAATAAGATACATATAATGTGCGTGGTGTTGGAAGTGTATGTGTGTGTACCTACGTATATTTGATTGATTTTATTACTATGTAACATGCAAATATTTGAGAGTCACATGGCAGATGGGTCCTATTTGATCAAATGTAATATCCTCTTTAAATAAAAAATATTCATATATTATTATTAATTAATAATAATAATAATAATAATAATAATAATAATAATAATAATATTATTATTATTATTATTATGATTATTATTATTATTATTATTATTTCTGTGACTATATACTATCTGTCATCATCTTCTCTATCCTGTACCGTATCCTCCCTTTTCTTCTGTTACCACTGCGAAACCCCAAAAGTGGTCCATGAAGACAATTGTGCCTTTGTTATATGTTTTCAACCATCTAAAGTAACCGGAATGCAATAAAATTGCTTGGTCCTTCAAGACACATGGTCTCTTAAATTACGTGGTTGTTAGCGCAGGTTTGATTATATATTGTACTGCATGTCATGAGTATAGACACGTGCATTATAACTTGTATTATTAAATGATTTTTGGTACCGATTTTTTTTATCAGCTGCGAGGCATAGTGAGACATAGGTATCTCCTTTCCGATGGCGTTGTTGTTGTTATCGTTGTTGGCGTCAACGTTACGTTTGTGCATTTGGCTCAGTTTCTCGAACTCCCTTACTTTGACAAAGGTAATTTAGTAGATTCAAACAAGCACGATGCTTCACCTTGTGAAACAGATTACTCAGTTCTTCTAATCTAAATATTTTTCTCCATCAGTATTGTAACCAGGTACCTCCACACATGAGAAAAGAAAGTCTGTGCTAACAATTTTCAGGCATTCAAAAACATAAAGAGACAGGGAATTTATAAGGATGAAGGTATTGTTGTCCTCATGATAATCATTTCAAAATAAGTTCACAGATATATAAAGTATACAGGAGGATATACAAATTAAGAAAGACGATTTCACTCTCTTATTTCAGAGCAAATTTAGAGATATCGAAAATGCAGCATTTAGAAAAATTGCTAAACGTGCAGACTATAAAATAACCAAAATGATGTCGTTTAATCGAACCGATTTGAGACTCAACCTTTCCTCCTATCGGCAATGTAGGCTTATAGCTAGAAACCATTCTCTGATTTATGTAACTTTTAAAATATGTATTTATCATTTTCTGCCTTTGCAGTTAACTCTTCATGCACATTTAATTGCAAGTTAATGAAAAAAAGAACAATTCGACTGTACTAAAAACCGTCAAGACATTTGTGTGGCTGAGATGACTTTGAAAATTCTCCCAGAGAACAGATGCATAAACCTCTGAAATGTTTACTAACAAGTTAATACATTCCTTTTTTTTACCTTTCAAATGGTCGATACATATTGCAAGTTTGCGAGAAAGGAGACAATGACACGACTTGTGATATTTCACTAACAAAATGTTTATAGGATATATGCATTCAATGAGCACGTATTCCTTCGCAGATAATACTCAGTCTTTTATTCCGACCTCCGAGAAGGCCGGGGGTTATTCAGAAATGTATTTTTCTTTGCATGTGAAAATAAATCAAACTTACGCAAGTGCTCACAAAAGAGGACAAATTACCGTATCCGTACAAATATTCTTCTAAAATATAATAAATTACCTTTTCAAGTTATCTTATCAAGGGAACAATTCAGTTGCATCGATAATTTGAACATGGACTGTACTATAGACTGCAGTACAAATGCGAAATATTTGACAGGAACGATAACAAAATAGTCTATCGATTAAGATTCTCGTGTTTATAGTATTTGATAATAAAGCTACTCGGGTCTACTTTAAAATATTATGACATGATTTTTGAACCAGCAAACAAGCCAATCATTCCTTAAAGTTCTAATGTATGTTAAGTTACGAACTTTCTAAGAAATATATCATTTTGAACAT
This sequence comes from Margaritifera margaritifera, assembly GCA_029931535.1. Classification (NCBI taxonomy): domain Eukaryota; kingdom Metazoa; phylum Mollusca; class Bivalvia; order Unionida; family Margaritiferidae; genus Margaritifera; species Margaritifera margaritifera. The sequence goes on along the minus strand of JAQPZY010001539.1, from coordinate 1,372,482 downwards.
TCAACAATTCATGTCTTAGAGAATGGATATATATTGAGAAAATAAAACAAGCACTTTCACTATTCAGTCCACTATTCATAATATTAAAATAAAATGGTGATATGCAAATATATTTGGTTAAAATACATACAGAATAATGAACACTCAAGTAGCGTTCATGTACACTGGATTAGGATTTCTCTCCCTTTCTCACTCCCCCTCTGACACATATATTAAACGATAAATCGTTACTACTATAGTATCCTTTACAAAATCTCAAATCAGTTACACAGTTAAATACAGAAACAATAGACAACTGCACTGATCTTTATTGCCAACTCAGGCCTAACAATATAGATGAGAGATTAAGTACAAATAGAAATTCGTAATGACTGTGGTATAGCGGATTGAAGGGGGAAGGGTAAAGCAATATGTTCTGACCAAATGGAATAAAACGGCGATAAACATAACTATTTTTAGTTTACACGGGAACAGAATGATTTAAATATAAGTTCTATACACTTACTTAATCTAATATGTACGTTAACATTTGTGTTATTTAGCAACTTACTAAATGTGTATGTACTAATATTTTAAGATACTTCTTACTTATACTATTTTATATCAGCAAAATATTGACATTGAAAAACATAGTGAATTTCAACACTTATATCTTGTGAGGCACATAATTCAGATTTTCTTTCAGATATATCCAAATTTTACCATATATCCAAATATTACCACCTTCCAGTTTCAAATGGAAACCTATGCTTCATTGTATGGAACTTTTTTAAAATTATTATATATTTTTGTGGTATACCTGTTAAAATTGGTTCAAAATTAAAAGATTTTTTAAAAATCTGATAAGTTCTACTTTTAGAGGAATTAAAAACACTAGAATGCCAAGTTTGTATATATTTATCTTTCAACAAACCAACATAGGGGAATGACTGAGATAACTATAAATTATTCCGTCCTAAAAAACACAAAATTTGTCTGATAAAGGAGAGCCATTTAAAATTGCCTATACCAGCATAGTGTGACATAATATCATATCATATTTTTAAAATTTTACTAACGTTTGCTGTAACCTGGGTAGTCAAAATTATATAACAGCTCTAATTTTTTATAAAAATGTTGGTAGGAAAACTACCGGTCTCTCCGCACAACATATATAATGAAGTACACTTCGTTAAAAAATAACACTTTTCGTACGAAATCAGTCTGTACACGATTTCAATAACAGAATTATCCCTAAAACTCCAGATCTCACATCCAATAAAGGCAAATATTATCAAAAAGTTTCCATTGTAAATCCTATGATATGGACAAATTCCTTATTCGTTTATGTAGGACAAATAATACTTTTTTAATAAAATTAACCCATGTGTGTATAAAGCAACACCAAATATATAAAACTATTCAACTATTTCCCAGTGACATGTTTCCAAATCCAAAAGAGAAACAGTTAGATTTCCTTCATACCAAATATTACTGGATTTCTTCTAAACATTGGGCTATAACATCCATTCCCTGCAGTGTATACATAATTCATTCAAAGTTTTCTGAAGATCTTTCTCGTTATCTGTAAAAATAACAGTATCGTCAGCATAAATGATGGAAAGTACCTTAACAAGTACCTTAAATTTTAGGGTATTTAGTTCGCAACTTTATATATATATATATATATATATATATATATATATATATATATATATGTATATATTAAATCTATCAGAAATTATTGTTATGTTTGCTGATTCAACATCTGTATATTCTAAGACCGCAACGTTTACACGTTTAAACTAATCAATTTAGTTTATATCTCCATTGTGTAATATTCAGATTAATTGGATTCAATAGTAAAAGTGCTTGTTTTACTTTTCAATATCTATCTGTTTTCTAATACACAAATTGTTGAATTTTCAAAATGTTTTTTTTTCTCTGAAAGTAAGCAATTGTATATACATCAACACTATAAGAAATTATCGGATAAGGTTGCTGACTGAACATATGTCTTTTCAATATCTCTAAGTTTTGTCTGAAATAAGAAAATTAAATCGTCCTTCTCAGTATTTTACATCCCTTTAAAATTAATACTTTCACATATCTGTGAATTTTCTCCATACATAGATGAACGCCAGTTAATTAGTAATGTCTGTATGCTTCTCTCTGGAACTGGGGTCCTTAGGCAATCAAATCAAGTAACCATTAATAATAAATTTTATAATGATTATTATGAGGACAACGATACCGTTGTCATTATAAGTTCCCTGTCCCTTTCTGGTTTTGATTGCCTGAAAATTGTTAACAAGTACAGACTTTCTATCCTCATGTGTGGAGGTGTCTGGTTACAATGCGGATGGAGAAAAATGCTTAGATTAGCCAAACTGTGTAATCTATTTGATAAGGTGATAATAATAGAACCTGAACAGCCTGCTGAATTTGAGTGGACAGAACTATCATTGTCATTGGACTGTTGCATGTACAGTCATAAAATTTGATGCGTATATTGATTGTGTAGGGTACTATCCGTCACGAGCAAAAGTCGATCCTTGTGACCTACATTTTGCGATCCAGCGATTACGTTAAGGTTTTGAATTTAGCTCAGTTTTCTCAGACACTGTTGCATTTACAATCCTGAAATAGGTGCATTCATATTGAGGAAGGTACTCACCACGGGCACAAGTGGATCAATGTTATCTACTTTTCATGCTTCAGTGATAAAGTTAAGTTGTATTTAATTCAGTTTATCTTAAATCTTTGTATGTTAGTCATGAAGCTTAATAAGTGTATTTATATTAGAAATATTAATCACGTCAACCCACTGTTAAGGTCACAGTGACCTACATTTCTTGCTCTAGTCACTATGCAAGATTTTTGGATTATGTCATAGTGGAGGAGGAGAGTCATAGTATTCAGCAGAATTCTTATTTAGTCTTGCATGCAACTTTCCAGCAGCAATTGACTACTCTGCTAGGATCGAAATAACCACCACTAGTCATTAGTATAACATTTTCTGTAGACGTGACGTATGCCTTTTGTAAAGTGTATTAAACTGACGTTTTTCTTTTGAAATGTATCTCTTTATTAGACTTACATCTTAGTTTGATGGTGAAAATTTCACGCAATTTGGATGAAAACTATTGCAGTTATTCAACAACGAATGAATATCTATACACATTATATAGTGCAAATGTCCTGGTGTCGAAAGATTAACATTAGAGCAGCAGACGTAGTCTTAGATAAGCTTAGCACAACAGGTGTCATTGCGTAACGGATCACACGTTGCCCAGGACAACATTGACTAATGGTCCATTGGAACTTTGAATGAACAACTGACTGACAGCTGGTGAAAGATAGGAGTAGTTTTTGTTATTTGTCAATCAATACCAACGGCTATTTTTGAAAAATAAAATGTGCTCATAACTTTAAAATATACATATTATCAGATTCCAACGCATTTTGAAATAGAACCTCTCAAGACATGCAGTGGATCATAGTCATGGCTATCATGAAACAATTTCATTTTTTTAGAATTAACATTCGGGAATAAATAATTGTATAAATGACTAGTACTTACATGGGATATTACAATCAAGGGACGACATGCGTACTGCTAACTAGGTGTCGTTGCTAGGTATACACGGAATCATATGTGGAACGATGCACACATTGTGCCTAACTCGTGATTGAAATATCATAAACTCGACACTTAATTCATTCGATCCTCTTACGCAGAAAAAAATTATGTACAATGTGAATATAAATGGAAACTGTTGACTAAATTCGTGTTAAGCGAGATGAGTTTTAAGTCATTACTTAACGTAACGACATTACTGGCTTACAACTAATTTGCTCAGTGTTTTAATGAGTTATCAGCGTAATTACAGGAACTCAGTATGGTGATTTCACTGGGGATCTAAAATATTAAAGATTATCTTGATCTTTAAACTTTTATTAAAGTAAAAAAATCCGTCCCGTTAGCAACAAAAGGTACAGCATCTTTAATTCTCAAATTTTGTGAACAGCTCATAAATAATCCAATATAACACACATATGTGCATACATCAGATAGTAAAACAACGAAATAACTATCAACAAAATCACATTCATTACATAATCTACCTTCAGAAATAACTATATGCACGCGTAGAAAACTAGACAAATGGAGGGATAAGATCATGACGAAAACCCACCGCAACACAAGATATATTACACTGCAAAGTAATATAAAGTGGTTATTAGATATTAATACACAGGAGTGCAGTAACATGTAAGACTGATTACACTGTATGTAGGAAGCATAAACCGGGTGCATTTAACTTCAAAGGATTAAAATACATTTATATTATACAACAAAGTTGTATGATGAATGGTGTTTGATTTACCTTGTTGTGCAATAGCTATTCTCAGTTAAGTAGCTTATAGGAAGAAATATAGAGTGATCTTTTAGTTTTCAAAACTCACATTTTGAAACAATTACCGTCAATATTGACTGATAATGTCAAGATAAAAAAGAACGTTGAGATATATCTAAGGCTTACAGTTAAACTAAGAGAAGAAAATTTTACTTGCAAAAAGCGGTGGTAACACTTGAACTTCTCAAAATACCCATCTGGTCTTCACAAAGAAGACCTTTACCATTAACTCATTACCAAAAGAGATTCACCTTGATTAGCTTGAACATGATCTGATATCACCAAATAAATTTTAGTCTTAAGTTTGTCTGCAATTGGATAGAATTGGATAGATTTACAACAAGGCCAACAGTTCAGCACACAAATGTTCAGAAGATCACGCTTGACTTGGATCTGACAAGATTTTGGTGGCTCCTCGTCGATCTAAATGTATTACCATAACGTATTTTGAGTTGTACGTGCATCCACTTGACAAAATGAAATACATTCTACCAAAATACCTGATTTAGTGTCGCTGGATCATTTATCTTTGGTTAGTATCTGTGTCTTGCATAGTGGTACGATTATCGCTCTTTTGTTGTTGCTACGCTCACTCCGTCTTCACAGTCTTCACAACATGTAATACAACAATACACTTTTGGAACCTTCTCTAAACAGAGTTTAATTGAAGCAAGCCCTTTCTCTAGGTGATAATTTTGAAACACATTGTGTACTAAACAGATTGATGCAATTCAAAATAGTTGCCATCCAGGCAGTTTTTGAGATATTCTACTCGCTTTCAACCCAAGTGTCTACTGTTATGGATGGCTAGCTCTGCTTCCTAGCCAATTATTGGTATTTAACTGTCTATATACTGTGAACTGACTATGGGAGGTGTACATGCCTCACATCAATTTGAAGAACAACACAAGCCCAAAACACCTAATTCACAAATATATCCATATCTTTAATTATTAAACAATAATAGCTTAAAAAGTCACATCATAGCCTTAAGTTATGAAAGTTGACAGGGGCCAATTTACGAAACTCTCCCCTGCCACTTTAATGTGTGTGCACATACTTCGAGTGGGTTTCCCCACATTCTAATCACGGGGCCGTACGCTTGACTACCACAATGTCTCTAAGCTTTATTTAGTAACACGTCGAGTTCTATTCAAAACCCTTGTAATGGTTGCATATGTCTGAGGACTCACAGTATTAATTCAGTTTCCATAGTAATCCTATGCAAATACCATGACATTAACAATTCAATAACTTTTAATTTCTGAATGCTCATGATCAAACCTATATTTATCAGTATAGACATATCCTTGATGACAGCTTCTGTGTAGAGAAAACAATATGAGCCGCGGCATTTTCTGGATCTGCATGTGTTTGAAACACGTGCTAACAATTCCTCACCAAAGAGTCAGGTGCTAATTTCACAAATGTGTTTTCCAAACTCAAGTCTGTAAAAGGACTGAAATCCCATCACTAAAACATGGTCTCTAATTTTTCCCTTTACAACTAGGATAAACTCTCAAAAGATTCTTTTCACTCGACTTTTACTTTCATTATCAACAAATCCTGGCCAGCTAAACCCATATATACTCTATTTTATCTTCACCCATTTCTAAACTGGTTCCCCTTCTTCCATGTATTTAGTACCGTGAGTCCTATATCCACCATTGATTTGCTTGACAGACCTATGGATAGTAGTAGAATGCATAAGTAACCAATGTGCAGAATTCTGTTTGTCAAAGATTACATTAGTGAATATTAAATTATATTGCAAGTTCGTGTACACCAAGAATAGCAATGGTGCATTTCAGTCAACATTTAAGTATTTGAGCTAAATTTCAGGAAATCAGAAACAATATCAGAATAAAACTGTCTAATCAAGAGTTAATTTTTTTACTATCACCATTTATCTCTCTTCAATTTAAGATTGAAATATAGTATCAGCGTCGTCATATTATGCAATAAATGAGTCAAAGGTCAAGGTGACCATCTATATGTGCATGTATTGCTACGGAAAAGGAGATTTAAATGACAGAAATTATATTTATGTTTTTGGAAGTGGTGTTTGTGGCGCTGCTGACATTTATTCGGTTGATATTGTTTTATTGTGGTGATGTTGATAGTGGTGGCGGTATTAATGTATGATAAATCCCAGCTAGTGTTTACTTTTTGGAGACATTTAGTAGTATTTGAACAACCATTCTTTTCAGAGACTTGTTACATTTAACATCTGTCATTGACAGCTTTATCTCGGCAGGATATGGCACCACAATGAGAGCTACAACCAGACAGACTCCTCCTGTAAGCCACTACTATATTTAGATTTCATGGGCCAATCACCACAGATTTCACTTTTTAATCTCATGTCAGTAAACAGCTTTAGACCAGATATCTGGTACAGACCCAAGGATATGGTTTTTAGCTCCACTGGTCATAGACCAGAAGAGCTTACGGGATGGTCTGTTGTCCGTCGTCCATCCGTCGGTTAGCACAAGTTTGTTATCGCTACTCCTCCTAAACTACTTTCAGGATTGCCTTGAAACTTTACACACACATTTATCCCATAGTCTACTTGGTCCTAGATGAAAATTGTTCTGCTCGGGCATCCAATATGGCCGCCACAGCGGCCATCTTGAAAATTTTGTTATCGCTACTCCTCCTGAATGAATGGTCATATTGACACATTGGGTTTTCACTAAAAGACTCCTTATGATGTCTAGTTGGTTGTAAATGAACATGGTACCGATCTGACATCCAGTATGGCCGTCATGGCAGCCATCTTGAAACTCTTGGCATATGTGATAAAAAAAAGTGTCACAACTAATCTCAACACCGTGAAATCCACACTTGATTGACAATTCTCATCTGATCATCTGCAACATAAATGATGTCTTTTCTGATTAAAGAAGAGTTAATGCGGATGCTGTTAGAGGTTAGAATTTCTTTTTAGCTATGCATGATTCTCGTCATGATTTAAGAGGTTAATACAACTAACAAGTTTCATGATCGTACATACAACAGTGCCAAAGAAACAGCAAAAATGCTTTTTGCGATAATGCTTTTTGCAATTTCGGCCAACATAAATCACCTTAACGCCCAAAACGCGTTCTATATAGGTAATCGCTAAATTGCCCCCGGGAGATATTTCATCACATACGCGTGAAAAGTAGGTCATTGTGATCTACCTTTGTTAGCAGTGAGAAATATTCCTCAAGATGACATACACGCATACATACACATACATATTAAAACCAACATACACACAACTGCTTCCACTTGACCCAGATCCCATTTCCAAACTCCAGACTCCCAACGCCATTCCAGACTCAACTCCAAGACTCCACTCTATATTTTACATTATGCCGTTAACTTGCTCTCTGCGTTATGAATCTGATTTTTCCATGTTGCTACAAGAACGACAAGTTTCTGATTGTTGTTCTGAGAATAAATATGTTGAAAAATATGTGTCCTTTCGTTCTTTTACAATCATTACATGATTTTCATTTAATATTTTCAAGCTTTTTGTACAACAACATTGGAAAGTTGTTTTTTTTTCCTTGCTATCAAGTGACTATTGGACCTCTGATCTTAGGGACATGAAGACCGCGAGATTGGATAGTCATGTGACTAGCAATGCAATGGAGAGTATCAGGTCACATTTCGTCACGCTGTAGTCTCGTCTATTAACGAAATAAAGACATAAAGAATGTTATCGATTTCATGCACGTAGGGCTTGATAGAAGGTCGTTTAAGTTTGCTATGTCCGGTAGTAATTGGCTACCCTATGCCGACACCGCGCGGTTTTGCATTTTCCAACTTTTCAATAGGCAGTGCACTCTGACCTTACACCCCAACATCAATATCTAAATATCTAAACTGGGGTGAGAACGGTCAGAGGTAGGTGAGTTTGTCAGTGAGAAGGTAGGGAAAATATAATAATATATAATTTTCCGTCCGTCTATCATGCCTGTCGATCCGAATGTACGTCTTGTTTATTAAAATTCATTTTAAAAAGCACTCGCGTAAGATCCTCAAGTTACGCGGCTGTGGTGTTCAAACAAAACAATTCTCAAGATACGTAATGATAACAGAGAATAATATTATTACTTCATCGTTGTCAATGACAGGTAGGAATTAGCTATCACAGTCAGTTACTCTAAATATAGAAGAACTTTCCTGTTCACTAACTATAAATACTGGTTATTCCCTCATTTTCATATCCAAATATAGATAGCGTGTCTGCTATATATAAATACTGGTTATTCCTTCATTTTCCTATCCAAATATAGATAGCGTGTCTGCTAAATATAAATACCGGTTATTCCCTCATTTTCCTCTCGAAACATATATAGCGTGGTATTTGTGACTTGCAATCTATTTGCAGCAATTAGACGGTGTCCTCAAGGGCATTGGAACATGTCTATACATTTTAAAGACTGCCTCAGAAGAAGTTCCTTTTTCAGTCCTTGGTTCGAATGTTGGTTAAAATGACATGGGATCTTTAACCAGATGAGTGATCAAGTCTATCGGCTCATCAAAGGTAGATATTTCTGCATCCCATTAGTGCTTTAGTTTCTTTAATCAAAGATCATTGTAATAATATTACAATTTTTGAATGTTGTTAAAGTCACATAGATGTGCCTCGATTGTCATCTCTATTTCTTAAAATTATCACCACTGAATTTTATTAGTCTTTGAGCATTTTATGCTGAAATTATAAAAAAAATGTATTTGCAATATGTTATTAAAAATAAGATCAGTTTAAAAGATCACAAATAAGTCAGGAGAGAGTATTTTATGTGCGTTGATTTTACTTCAATCTAAAAAAAAATCATTAAGCTTGATATTCGCTTGATAACTCATCTAATTGTGGGCATGATACATCGGTTAAGTGTTCAAAATCAAGATACAAATTCAAAATTCATCTAAATTGTCGGAGCCGAAACTAATAATTATGCACAGGATTCACATTTGCACACAGTGTGTACTCGTGTGTGCTATGCCAGAGAACTTGAAGCAAAAAAATGACTGGTTTCTATCAGTAGGGTGGAATAAGCTCACCCTGACCATGACTTTGTGAAACAGTATTTTTTACAACAAACAAAGTGAACAGAAACTCCGTCAACACAGGCGGTATAAATCACATTTGAGTATAATAGAAATGCACCATTTACAGCTATAGATTCATGACCGTTTTGTCTTAAATAACTCAGTTTAACAGTTCTTGTATATACAGCAGGACCTCGAAAACTGAACACTGTATATCACGGTTTCACTCTCTCTCTCTCTCTCTCTCTCTCTCTCTCTCTCTCTCTCTCTCTCTCTCTCTCTCCAAGCTTAGACCGTTCATTGCCCTGCAAACATCATCGAGCTCTCTTTGATGTTACATACACTTTCAGGATAGAAACAAAATATAACCTCGTACAACTTTCATCACATGACTGTTGTCTTACATCACAGTAGGTCAAAATGGCGTTTTGATTGATGCATCGGCAATCTCTCTTGTTAGTATGACGTCATAATGTACATGCCCTCAAGATTGACTGATATGTTAATCGCTTTTATTTCTGCAATTAACTTATCTATCTGCGTTTTAACCACATTTATAAGTTAACATTTAAATGAGTTTGTGCAAACAACACATTATAAGCTTATATTGAAATGAAAAAGAAAATATTGTAGTTTATATTTTTCCCTATTTATGCTTTATCTGTTGCAATGGTTCGCCATTTTGTTTTCGAACAAGTGTAGTTTTGTTTTGTTGTAAGGAATCTGTAACTTTACATCGGAGTTGGATTAAAAATATAAAATAAAATTTAAAAAAAATAAACAAATTACTTGAGGCAGCATAATGTTGCGTCAATCACGAGGCTTTGTGTCACACGTGCTCAAAAAACCTCGTTTCTGATGCAAAATTCTGACCCCAGTTGACACTTTAATATCCTGCAGCCATACATATCAATGAGTCTTTTATCTTTATTTGGCCGTAATAACAGTACAATACAATCATCAAGAAGAAAAAAGCAAAATTCGAAAAAGCCAGATGTAAAAGTCACGTGATATGTGGATCAAATGCAAAGAATAAACCCGTGTGATTCTACTATATTTATTTTCTATTGTGTTTTAGCTTGTGTTATGTTTCGGAGAACTAAAGGCGAAAGAAGACTACTTTGTTTAACTGGTGCAGCTGTTCTTAAAACAACTTTAAGGGTGAAGTTAGCACGGAGGCGTAAAGTTCTGCAAACAAGGTTGCAGCTAGACATGCATTTGGATAATAATAATTCATTTCATGACACATAATAAGTTCAATTATTATTATTATTATTAATATTATTATTATTATTATTATTATCACTTCTATAGATTGTCTGGTTAAGACTAACCAGCTATTATCCATATGAAAGCGGAGAATTTAATTTTGTTTACTAACTATAGAATTACTTTTAATTCAATCACCAGAGGCATACTGTCGGAGAGTATTCAGTTTGAGGACAATTTTGGATTTGAATTAAAATGCCATGTTGCAACTCAAATAAATCTCAATTATTTCATCTATTTTGAATACTCCAGCCTTAGAATGCTATTCTGACCGAATCTTGGTAAAGATGTAAACAAAAGGTTCATGTCCTGGCTTCACTAAATTCTTTGAAATTCCCCCCGAAATTGAAGTTGTACATACAGTATTATCTACCGTACTGTATGTATAACAAAATTGCGATTTTTCTCATAGATACAGGCAGTTCAAAGTATAACAGAGATCTCTACAATTCAAAAAATTAACACCTGGAAATCTTTTCTACTGAAAAAAAGTGTTCAGGAATTTTTAAATTTGAGCATATACTTACATTTTCCTCAGAGATAAAACAATTTTTTTAGAAGAATGTAAGATAATTGATGACTGTATTGTAATCCTTTACTGTGGTCGCAGGTACTGCATGCAGTATGTACTTTATATTGGTTTCTTGATATGCCACTGATTGCAGCACGTGCGGACCATGGTTAGTGATGTACAGAATTGTCGACAAAAATTGTATCTTCAAACTATAGTGCTGGAATTATTATTTATTAATCTGAGAAATAATCATATTTGATTTTCAAATGGATTGGGCACCAGTTTGCGGTTTATGAGAGTCGCGGTTGGAGAATATATTAAGCGGAGTTTTTGTAGGATTTTTGTCTCTAAAATAGGCAAGTGAAATGTGCTGCAGAGAGAAATAGAGGATATCTACGGGTCCGCTTCATCGGTTCAAAGAATGCAACGTTTTGGATGACAGTCATCCAGTAATAAAAGGCAAACGAATTCAAATCACAGCTTATATTCAGCAAAACTTATTTTTCTCCACCTTTTAACGACACTTTGCTCTATAGATTGATTTTAGTACAAAAAGTTGGGTTTTTTTAATAAAATTTACCTCTTCATTTTTTGAACATTTTCGTGTAGATATTCTTTAATTGGATATTATAAATAATTGCATGTTAATTTTTAAACAAAGTCCAGATTATGTGCTGCCATTTCTCGTGGTTTAAAGTCAAATCTCAGAGAATATTTATGAAAGGAACTAATATGCATATATAGCAATATACACTCATGCATATCTTCTATGTATAACATTGCCTAATGAGAAATAGTAGATCCAATTTTCGACATTAAGAACAGTATTCAAAAAGTTAACAATATAAAAGCAATTACTAGTCGATTCACATTCTTACATTTGTTAAACTTGACACGTAAAGAGAGAGGTCTCTGTTTAAATTCGACAACCTATTGCGTCGTCTTCATTTGTGGCTCTCATAATGCATAATCTGAAAGGTCCCTCTCATGGTTTTACTATCAATATCAAGTCTTGTGCCATAATAACAGCCATCATGGTTCAAACTTTTCTATAGACGTCGCCAAGATGATCCACTCTCCCCTCCCCACCCACCTCCACTTTTTTATCCTTTGTATTGAAATACTATCTCATCTTATAAGGAAAGGTTAAGACATAAAATATATTAACCTAACTAATACACAATACATGTTGTTTAGAATGTGCTAAATAATTTAAACATATTTTATTGCTAAATTATGCAAAAGAAGCCGGCTACAAGTTCTCACAACATTCCAAACGAATTAATTCCCCATACAAATATAGTGATACAGATTAATTAAATATGACAAGCGGCAGAAACAAAACAAAACAAAACTAAACTAAACTAAAAAAAAGACAAAAAAAAAACAAAACAACAACAAGAAGAAAAAAAACAAAAAAAAAAAAACAAAAGAACAAGATGTGCTGAAAAATAAAAAATAGGGTTCGAAACAGGAAAAAAGATATACAAGGCAAGTAATCAATGGTGTTACCAAACTTCTGAAAGAATAAAATTTAATATGTAATGCACCTACATCAACTATCAATTGGTCATTGTAATGTCTGAACAAAATTATTCCCTTTATATGCAGAATCTAAGAATGAAGCATTAGTAAAAATGGCTTGTATCCTTAGTGTATTTTTTAAAACAAACTTAAAAATATTAACATTTTGTTGTATCCTTGGTGTATTTTTGAAAATCAAAAACTTAAAGATATTAAAATTTTGTTCAGTTTCGAGCTCAGATGAACCAAAAAGAAGAGTGTTGAGACGGGAACGAACATTTCGATTTTGCCTTTGAACTGTGTATCGATTACCAATGAAGATATAATGATATGCATTTTTCTTTTTTATACCCCACAGTCGCACAAAGGTTATCTAAAAGATGATTGTCATACTGATCTTTTTGCAAGGTCGCTACTTTGGTTTCTGATCCTAGTATGAATAATAGAGTATTTGTGATCACCAGAAAGATAATAAATGGGAACGCTATTGTTTTGTAGGGTACTATTAATATGGTACAAATCTGTATGAAATGATTGTGGTTTCTAAATTATGGTTAGTGATGTTTGCAAAGTCCTTGTATAATCCGACGCTCGGTTGAGTATATAGACACTGAACCAGTTTCCGGTAATGATGAAAGAACGCTTGAAAGTGAGGGCTTTCAACTGAGTTGAAACTTTCTTCTCAAACATATTTTAAAGGAAAGCATTTACAAATATTTGTTTCTTAATTGGAGATGTTAAGAGCGTCTCCAACCCTTCCCAAGTTATACCGGCTTTTCAATCATACGCTGTAACCCATATACCATGTAAGGGCAGTTGTTAAATAAAAATACTAACTGTAATGTTGTATAATATTTAACTGAAAATATAACCATTTATAACGATTTCCACACACGATATAGCGTTCCCATTAAAAAGCATAGATTTAATCAAACCGGTACGAAAGTATAATGTGTTGATTCCTTAACATTATTCTGATTTGTTTGCTATGCAGTTGTAGATAAATATAACGTTCATAGTGAAATATTTTCACTCATTTTAAATTTGATTTTAAATTAAGTTGCAGGTTAATATGGCGGCGAAACTTGTACCTCGAAACAATTCCGGATGTACCACATTCGAAGAACCCGACGATGATAATGATCAATGTGATGATGACTTTCTTCATGAATTGCAACCACTTATTGATGAAGTAAAGAGATTACCCGAGACTTGTAAAAGGCAACTACCATGTGTTCAAAACCCAGAACACCCAGAAGAAATTCCGGTAGAAAATGTGGTAGACGACTTTAGTCAAAAAATTGAGGCGCTGAATGATGACAACGACAGGAAGTGTGCTGATTGTTCAAAAGCAAGAAGAGTAGAAAGCATGCTCAGTTTGCAGAGAGGACAACACATATCTATTCCTGGGCAACATTCCAGTCATTATTTCAGGTCACTGGGCAAACGAATATCAGCATACCGACATCATGGAATTGTCAAAAGAATTGTTCGGAGATCACGTCATACGGCGGAAGTGATTTTGATTCATTTTTATAAGGAGGATAAGGTGATCAAGGTTCGCGAACAGACGCAGACATTCGATCTGCAATATGACGAACTGTACATAATTGAGTATAAGTGTTTGAGATACGGCCCTGATACCATCGTTCAACGAGCTGAATCCATTTTAAAACAAAGTGAAAATGGGGAACTCTTCAAAGGTTACAATCCTTTCACGAAAAACTGCGAGCACTTTGCAACATGGTGTGTCCTTGGGGAGGAGAAGAGTTTACAAGCTCATACATTTATTAACGATATAAAGCAAATGTTGTGGAGCATTTTTGGAGGAGCCACCAAGATAGCACGATTGATACTCAAAATATTGGTTAATGCCTCTGATGAAATAGCTTCATTCCTTACCAAAGCAATAAATGTTCCATTGGTCGTATTGGGAATAAGCTCTGCAGCTTACATTATCTACTGTATCATCAAGACAGTATATCTCATCAAGCAGTACAGAAATGACAAAACAATATGCTGGCATTGTTTGAAGGAGAAGCTATTGGATCTGTGGCTACAGTTAGGAGCATTTGGTCTGACATCTGCCGTCACGTTTGCCATTGTAAATTTTGCCTTGCCGTTGCTGGCACCAGGGATTGCAATAACTATCGCAATTGTGCTTGTTTTGGTTGCTACCGCTCTGACTTGGGCTGTCCCAAGGATCAGAAAAGCATTGTGGTCCCCAGTTCAATACAGCGAAAAAGAAATCAAGACCTTGTCAGAAATTAAACTTGGTGATGTTGCATCTCTACGTTACTATGGGTTCAGACATCTCGTCGTTGTTTCGGAAGTTAAATGGGATAATAATCCCAAACAAGGCACGGTTCGGGGGATTCATTATTCCCTACCTGCACTTTTTGACACAAGAGAAATTGCTGAGGAAAATTTCCCAGTTGACCTCGAAAGATCCAAGGTGAATCTTGTACAATTTAATTCTTTGTGTACCTTTTCCGCTGAAGAGGTCGTAGATCGAGCCAGAAAACGAATCGGTGAGCGAAAGTGGAATATGTCCTCTAACCTATCAGATCATTTGTGTCAGTGGGCAAAGGTAAAATCGGAGGATACTTTTGAAGAAACCGAATGCTTAGAAAACGAGGAAACCGGAAACACGCAATCTGGAAGTCTTAGTTCCCTTTTGGTGAGCACAGCTAATGTTCATCTTATGAATGACATCCAACTTGGTGATGTAGTGGAGTATAGATCTGATAAGGGAATCGTTGTCAAGCTGGAAGACATGAAAGACGGGAGAGTATTTTATATGCATGTAGTCATTCGTAAAAGTATGTTTGAGTACTATGGCGTGAAGGTAATTCACAGAATTGATCTCAAAGAAGATTATCTTGTGGTTCATAAGTACCACCCAGTCCACTGTGTTAGCAGGGGAGAGCGAGTGAAAAAAGCTATCGGCATGATAGGCAAAACGATCCAATGTTGGACGCAGACCGGTTTCGTTGAGGATATTATTTTGAGATCTAGAGAAAACAAGTGACAATTTTCAAGTCCTTACGATACCAGTCAATAGGTCGGAGCTTGACTCTACCAATGCTCGGAGTAATCGAGATGGACATCATACGTGTCAAACTTTGGTAACGAAAGCGATCTTGCTATACTTAAGCATGTTGGTAGATGAACAGCTATGATATTAACATACTGTAATTGTATTGCTAAAATGAATGGACTATTTGTACCAATTTTAGTATTGCCGTGTTTTTATTTTCCACTGTGCAAGTGTTGTTTCTATATTACTTGTTTCTCAAAGTAAAGTTTAGAATGTATTTTTAAATTAATGTTCGTACACATTACTTAGATGATGCACCTGGTATAATCTATTTATAATATTGTCTCTCGTCACCAGTGCCACCCTTATTCCTCCACGGCATGTTCAGTGGAGATATCTTGATTTGGTCATGTCGGTTGACGAAACATTGCCTATTAGGTGCCAAGCACATTTGTGATATAAACACCACGTGACGTTTAAAATCCAAGATGCCGGCTAAAATGTTATGTGTATGGACTTTTTTCATAAAATATTGTCACGCCCGTAATGTTTCGTGTATGGACTTTTTTCTAACTTTTTGTTTGAAGCGCCAAATACCCGAAAATAGCAGGTCAACCTGAATTTTTTAGATGGTGCCTTGCGAAAAAAATACATTTTTATGACCTGAAAAATATATTTCTTTTCCCGCATGCATCCTAAAACCGAAAGTATATTTTTTTCTTTTTTATAAAAAATATATTTTTGGCGCCCCGTTTTTAATTGTTTTGGAAAATAATAATTTTTTTCTTGTCTTTTTTTAAGAAAGAAAAACAATAGACAAAACAGGCTTGTTTTGATTATTTTCATCTTTGAAGAATAAAAAAGAATTTTAAGTTATGTTTTATCTTGTTAAACACAAAAAGTACCGTTATCAAGGGATAAAAGGATGAAAGAGTCCCTCTCCCCCTTCCATCAAAGGGAAAAAGGACCCCATCCTCTTTTTCGCCCCCTTCCACAAATACATATATATATATATATATATATATATATATATATATATATATATATATATATCGAAAACAATCTTTATATGTTTCCAACTGAAAATTTGAAAGAAGAGTAAACAAATATACAAAATACTGATCATTTTAAAAGTAATTTTGAACAATTTCATATATGTTTAGCGAAAAAAATCTCCATATATTTTAACGGGAAAACTATTTAAAAACTATGACTATAACCCATTTTAGCCATCATATACATGATGGTATTAAGGATGTTGCCTAGAGTACGCCGCCACATGCAGAGGCATGGACCATCGTAGGACATCCCCTGATTACAATATATGTATATTAAAAAAAAATTCAAAACATAAAAAAGTTACTTTTTATATGATATACACTGTTATACAATTGATGACAATGTTTGTTATCTTTTTTATTGGTATTTCTGACATTTCTTTTAAAATAAAAAAATATTCTGTGTTTTAGTAACCTTATTTAAAATGTTCTATTTTTTTTCTAACATGTGTCCTCATCAAAATCTAGCCATTTTAATTTAAATTCTTTGAATAGTTTAGAAAATTTAAAACATGTAAATGTATTGATGGAACCCTGTGGCTTTCAATTGATGATATTCTTCAGCAGTACGGTGTTTTAATTGAATCTTATTAACCATGTTAGCTTTTATTCTTTATTCTATTTGTGTAAAAGCTGAGCTTTTATTCTTTATTCTATTTGTGTAAAAGCTGTTTTAGGTAAAATTAAGTTTACAAATTTGGATATTGGCCCAATGATGTCTTGTCCTCGTGTTTATCTAGTGGTTATGTTTTTGATACAAAATGATGTACCCAAAAAATCAAATTCTATTTATGATTTTAATCTTTTAATATCTGAAGGTAATACTCAAAATTGTTCTAAATATAGACTATCTTGTAGTTCATAGGTGCCACCCAGCCCACTGTGTTAGCAGGAGCGAGCGTGTAGAAAAAGCTATCGGCATGATAAGCAAAAAGATCCAACGTTGGACGCTGACCGGTTTCATTGAGGATATAATTTACAAAGAAAACAAGTGACAATTCTCAAGTCCTTATGAACCACTCAGTATGTCAGAGCTTGACTCTACGACTGCTTGTAGTAATCGAGATGGACATAATAAGCGTCAATGTTTGGTAACAAAAGCGATCTTGCTTATAATTCGCTATATGGGTATGTTACTTGTTTCGCAAAATAAAGCTTAAAATATATTTTTAAATTATGGTTTTTACACATTAATTAGATGAGTCACCTTTTATAATCTATTTATAATACTGTCACCAGGGAAACCTTATTCCTCCACTGCATGTTCAGTGGAGAAATCTCGCTTTGGTCCCGTCCGTTGATGATGCAATGCCAATTGGGTGCCAAGCAGATTTGTGATATGAACACCACGTGACTTTTAAAATCTAAGATGTCGGCTATAATGTTGTGTCTATGGAGATTTTTCATTAGATAATGTAACGCCCGTTAATGCGCCTATATTTTACCATTCTAAATTCACTAAAATTATATTTATACTTAATTCTTGTTACATAATTCACACTTTTTGTGCGAAATTCATATAGCAGAACTTTGTATTCTGCTTATGAGCAAACCATTGCACCAAACATGGATAAATCGTAGACCCCCCCCCCCCCCCGTCTTTCTATACCTCTTACAGATGAATAATGAATGAATACATGCATTGAACACCCATAGTTTGCATAACGCAGTACTAACGATATTAACACTGCATATAAGAAATACTAAGATAAGCATTAGTATTTTAATCTTTGTTAGTTAGTTGATTGATACACAATGCATCCTTATGCACTTTCATGCTTCAGCAATGTAGAATTGTATTAAATGTTTAGTAGTACTTTTCAGTTTGAATAGCATATGTAAATCCTTTCTGCTTGCTATTAAACACAGTTTAATGTTTAAGGATTAATTCCTTATACAACTGTTAGCTTTTACACTGAAACAACAATATCCTCAACTCCACTGTTTAGCGTTCATTTTTGACAGTAAAGAGCTATTTGGAATATTTTCCTGTGACAAGGCGGCTCAAACAATCAGCATGGACTTCATGCATGTTTAAAGTTCACTGGTATTATAACAAATTGGCA
This sequence comes from Margaritifera margaritifera, assembly GCA_029931535.1. NCBI lineage: Eukaryota > Metazoa > Mollusca > Bivalvia > Unionida > Margaritiferidae > Margaritifera > Margaritifera margaritifera. Next base: position 1,353,562 of record JAQPZY010001539.1, on the reverse strand, counting down.
TGTTTCTAATCACCCATAACCATATTGATAGTGAGATATTTACCGCTGTAGCAGACATACATAAATACGTAAACCAAGTCGGCTGTTCATTTGCAGCCCAAGTTACTCATTTGATCTCCAATGCTAGTCTAACTGTGACAGGCAGTCACCAAACAAGCCAGCCCATTTTTATGCCTAACTCAAAGTAAATGTAAACCAAGATCTGGTTTCTGGATGAATTTTTAAACACAAGGCTCATGCTTTTCATGCTCATGCCCTCTACCTTAAAAATTAGGGGGGGGGGGGGGTGTGCCAAATACGAAACTATCCAGTAAGACCTTAAGAATGTACATACAAGTGTGACAAGTGGAAAAAAGTCTCAGTTTCAACACTTTGGGAAAGTTTGAATAAAATTTGGCAATGCACTATATGAGCTAGTTCATTTGCGGCATAACGTGTTCTTCCCCGTCTCAGAGCACCACGCATTGTTGATATCCTGCCTTTCACTCGCGGTATAGTGTACCTGAAATTACACTGCGACAACAAGTAAAAATCAAAAATAAACAAGAGCAGAGTAAATTAAGCAAGCCCAAAATTCGGTGATCGCTTTGTATTTCATTACTATGGCTCCTCACAGGCAGAAAAAAGAAGAAAATTCTTAGAAACAATTGCCTAAATCCGCAATCGCTCGAAATGTGGTTAAAAAGAGGGCAAAATTGCCAATGCCCATATAATAAATTATCTTTAGACCGAAGGGCACACGGTACTAATTCACTTGATACTGAAACACCATAATATTAGAAATGAAATAACTTTCAATTTCTAAATACTCGGGACCAAACCCATATCTCACAGAATAGAAACATTCTTGATGTATGCTTCTATATTTAGAGAACCATGAGCCGAGACATTTTTGAAAACTGTACGTGCTTGAAACTTGCATCATTCATTCGTCATTTAGGGAGTAAACCACAGCTTTCATTATTGGGGTTCATAAACCAATCTAGTTAAACACGCCCAATCCACACACAAAAAAAAATATAGTGAGTCAGTAGAACCTTGTCCCCATCTTATTTCAGTTAATGATGGTATCAGCTTTGAAAAGATGATTTTACTTAATTTTTACTTCTCATTAACAATCAATCATGGTCTCCCAAACCCATTCCTGACTCGGTTCGAATATTTTTGTACGCGAGTCCTAAAGACGAATGTATCTTTTTGATTGAAGGGACTAAACTCCTGCACCACAAAGACCTACAGTGATTGAGTTAACTCCCTTAGAGCACAAAATATTGCAATTCTTTAACAGTTAATTAAATTTCACTAAATTAATTACTGTAATTTTTAAAAGCTTTGTATATATTGTGACAAAGAAGCACTTTTAATGGCTGCACGTGTGACAAGACAGTGACTACAATGTTCTCCGGTAAGGCTTGTAAAACGAATAATAACTCCAGCAAAGAGAACACAAAATAGATGCAGATAAAAAAAGAAAGAATCAGAAAACAGCTAAGGGTATTTTGTGCTAATGAAACCGTCAACAGTAACTTTACGATAAAATGATACCAAATCAGTGCAACGAGCAGATGGAGAGACGTAACTAAAAATGCTCACTTCAAATTTTCAAAAGAAGACGACCTAATTGGACCTGTTGTCGAAATATCTATTTTAAAAAACCCTGAAAACTGGCTACAATTTAGTTCATGGAAAGCTCAAATGTTTGTTAGTGAACCCAACAATATATTCAAAAAAGGGAAATAAGGAAATGATGAAGGGTAATTTTAATTCTCTGCAGGCCAAAATTAACTTTTCCGTTCTAAGTAAGCCAGTAACTAAATGTATGATGTTGAAATTATCAAATTGCAAAAAAAAAAAAAAAAAAAAAGACGTCCGATTTGGAATTTGTCGCCAGAGAGTAAAATTTGTATGACGTTTGCTGATGAAAAAAAAAGGTAACTGATGACATTGACAATGTTGATAGATATGCCACTATGTTTGATCATTAGGATGGAAAAACTGGGGAAAATGGAAAGCATATTAACATCTCTTGCATTTAAATATTTTAAGAATACAAAAATAAAAATCAATATACTCAATCAGCTACTTATTTTCAATTTTACGCAAGTGACGCTAAAACTCATTTTCGTTTTCTTTGACATTTTTTAGGCTGAGCACGTGCAAAATTCCGACCTAGGACTAAACTAGCGATGTGAGTTTTGTGTCTTTTTGTTAGTATTAATTTGCAATCGCCCCTCAATTATATAAAAAAGGGAAAAACAAAGTTAAATGTCGACCTGAACTACCTGTCGGTTTAGCCTTTAAGTGGAATATTCATAAGGGGTGAAGTTTACTCGGTAAAAAATGTATTGCAGAGCATGCATCATGCGAATTATCTCACTCACGTAAACCATGCATGCACATCACTAAACTTATTTATCGGGTGGACCAAATCCTGATAATGAATACAACGAAAGCTAAATTGGACAGGCCATGTTGGTCGAGCAATAACACTACATTCACTAAGGATAACCATGGAATTGTAGATAGAATAACTAAGTGCAGACGACACTCAAATTATGCGAGGAAAACGCTCAAAACGCATGGCTGATTCTCATCAGCAATTTTTTTCTCTCTCCTTTTATCTTTATACTTTTTAGAAAACATGTAGTCCACGTAGCACTACAGGCACTCTGGTCTCCGAAAAGCCCATTATTTGTAATATATACACCGTACGTTGTGGTCTTCAAAATTACTTTGATAATTTTGTAGTTGAGGTATACAGTGAATTCAGCTTAAATTCCTAATTTCTCCAAACTTGTTCCTAATACACATTGTTATTTATATTTAATCTATGATGTGTGTTTAAATTTTGTCCTTGAAGGTAGATTCTGGTCACTTGTAAACACTCTGCAATTAAGTTCAAGATCAGTCTTGTTGACAGTTAGACTGTTGTTGTTTTTTTTTCTTCCATTTTATTGCTGCACATCCTGTTATGATATAGGTTAAGTAAAAATGTTTATAAGTAGGGATTTGGTAAACAAATAATTAATTCCTGTTTTAGATCAGTCTGTGGGAATCCATTTGAGATAAGATTTTACAGTTTGTGCCGTTGAAATCAGATATTATTCGAAAGGACTTATTTACTTAATATATTGCTCACTGACTTTTGAATTATTACATTACTTTTGAATTTTGTGAACTCATTCAAGGACATTCTGGATTGTGTCAATGTGTTATGTTCAGGACATTAAAGACTACTGGAACTCATTCGGAACATTCTATATTTTTTGACTTGTGATTAGGACATTTAGGATTATTTGGAATTTGATTCACAATATTGTAAGTATCTCTTGAATTTCACTTTGTATTATAGGGAAATAAATTGCTTGTTGATATTAATTAGATTGTTGGATTCGCTTTCTTTCTGTTATATATTTTTAAGACCTATTTTTTAACAGATATTGGGACCTCGTCTAGGATCTGAATTTGTTTAAAACATTTCAGAGATATTAAAAATTGCCTTTAAAATTAAAATTTACTTTGTTTCAGTATCTTCACTGTCCCTGGTAGGGATTTTTATTTCACACATTTGAGAAATCTTTAGTGAAACCAGCAAGCATTCACAATGTCATCTAATGTTGAGAATTCTGTTTCAAATCCTACCCAGGTAGGGTTAGAATTTCTGAAAAAGGATGAGTTGCTCGAGCTTGCCAGACATTATGCTCTTTCTGAAGCGATAGCATCTTTAACAAAGCAAGAGAAAAGTCATATTTGTATTCAGTATTTGGTGGGATGGAAAATGTTGGATAATAGTGCTTTGGAGTTTTGATTGGGAAGTCTGTATCTACTTTTGATAGGGAATTGGAGATAAAAATCTCAGATGGAATTGGAATTAAGAAAGCTTCAGCTTCATAGAGAAAGGATGGAAATGCAAATTCAGAAAGAAAAAGAAAAGAAGGAGACGCAAATTCAGAGAGAGAGAGAAAGAGGAGAGGAAAATGAAGGAGAGGGCAATGCAGATGCTGAGAGAGAGAGAGAGAGAGAGAGAGAGAGAGAGAGAGAGAGAGAGAGAGAGAGAGAGAGAGAGAGAGAGAGAGGAGAGACAGATGTAGAGAGAAGAAAGAAATGCAATATAGAATAAAAGAATTAGAACTGGCAAGTGGAGCAATCCCCCTCCCCTCACCCTCCTTTACACACAAGTTCAGGTTTTGATGTTACCAGATATATTAGGTTAGTACCCCCTTTTCAGGAAAAAGAAGTAGATAAATACTTTCTTCACTTTGAGAAAATTGCTGGAAACTTGAAATGCCCAAGAGAGCATTGGACTTTATTACTGCAAAGTGTACTTATTGGCAAAGCTCGTGAAATCTACACTTCACTGTTGATTAAGATGTGGTTAAGGAATATATCTTGAAGGATTATGAGTTGGTACCTGAGGCATATCGACAGGGTTTTAGGAATTGTAGAAAAGAAACTGGAGGACAAAGCCATGTCGAATTTCAAGGGAAAAAGAACAACTGTTTGATATGTGATGCTCAGCCCAGACGGTTGATAAAGATTACGATAACCTCAGACAGCTCGTATTAATTGAAGAGTGATGTCAAGACCTATCTTGATGAGCAAAAAGTGTAAACTTTGGAAAATGCTATTCGCATGGCTGATGATTATTCCTTTACTCACAAAGTTTCTTTTGTCAGTAAGTCTTCCTCTCAGCAGGCTTTTGGTAAAATACCATCTCAGTCTCATACGAGTACTTCCAAATTTCAATCCGATACAACTTTTAGAAATCAAACATCTGATAAGACTGATCAGAAATCCTTATCTCTTCCTAAATGCACTTATTGTAAACAAATAGACACGTCATTTCGGATTGCTACAAGTTGAAAAATAAGCAACAGAATAAAGACAGAGCTATTCCAAATACTCTTATTTCAAAGAGGTCAAGGTCACGGTCTTGTATTGAAAGCAATAAATTTGTTGAGTCAAACAAACCCCAGTCTGATTTTATTTTGGAGACTTTTGAACCATTCTTGTCAGAAGGTTCTATATCACTTATTGGTGATTCTGCCAAACCTATCCCTATTAAAATATCAAGGAACACAGGAGTTTCTCAGAGTCTTTTGTTATCAGGTACTTTGCCGTTGTCGGAGAAGTCTTCTTCTAGTGAAAGTGTACTTATTCAGGGAGTAGAGTGCGGCTTTGTAAATGGTCCTCTCCATTGTGTTAATTTGGCTTCAGACTTAGTTTCCGGACCTGTGACTGTTGGGGCAGTGAGTTTTTTACCTATCGAAGGTATTCATTTTTACCTATCGATGGTATTCATTTGTTACGAGGCAATGACCTAGCTGGAGATAAGGTCGTGGTTAATCCACTTGTAACTGACAGGCCTTGTTTGAATCAATGAGTTGATCCTACTGAGATTGAAATCCCTGATTTGTATCCTGCTTGTGCAGTTACAAGAGCTATGGCAAAAAGAGCTCTTGAGAATGATGTTGATAAGGAAATTATTCCTTTAGCTGACACATTTATTGGTCCCCTTTTCTCCTGGTATTAATCAATCAAAAGGTATTGATCACAGTGTATGTGTGTATGTATGTATGTATGTATGTATGTATGTATGTATGTATGTATGTATGTATGTATGTATGTATGTATGTATGTATGTATGTATGTATGTATGTATTCATGTACGTATGACTGACTGACTGACTGACTTTCTTTATTTCCTCTTAAAAACAGATCACATTCAGTTGTTTTCATTATTACACAATATTAATTGGAACATTAAAGTGGCATTAATGAATATAAAACACACTAAACATGTAAATATATTTACAAAAGTACATTGATTTTCATTTGACTTGCGCATAAAAGCTTATATTTTCTGCATCAGTTTCATTAATATCATCTTCAGTATGGAAAGCAAGAGAAATGCAAAAATATATGTCTTATCTTCAAAACAATCCTTTTTCTAAGAACATTCAACAATAAGTATGCGGCACACCATATTAATAATATATGCAGTATAACATAGATTTGATTTGAAATATAGTTGTTATAAACTAGTAAAGTTTATTAAACATGAAGCTATTTTTATAGACATCAAATCGATATAAAGCATACAACGACAGGAACATATGTGCAGGCGTTCAAAGCATGTATGTAAATATGTATGTATCTAAGTATTTATGCGCTAAAGTGTCCAAATATACGGGTAAGGGGTAGAAAAATACCCTAGAAATGGAAGAAGTTGAGGAAAACAAACATATATAATCACATGAGCGAGAAGACTCAACGAAACGAAAATATAAAAGGAACAACGATAAAAAAAATAACATGCTAAAGAAAATGCAAACATCTTGGAATCAATGGAATTATTTACATTTGACTAGCACCTGTATGTATGTATGTATGTATGTATGTATGTATGTATGTATGTATGTATGTATGTATGTATGTATGTATGTATGTATGTATATATTATCAAATAATAGTTCCCAACCTCTTGTTTGTTTGTACGTAAGGATGTGTGTTTGCTTGTTTGTTAATATAGATGTGTGTTTGTTCGTAACTAGGTGTGAGTTATCCTCAATTATGCCCTTTTCCTTCTCTGTTTTGTTTGCATATGTGGCGAGGGATGTAACGGGTATATGTGTTTGTTTCTCATAGGTTGGTGTGAGTGATTCTCAGCTATTTCCTTTCATTTTCTGTTTTGTTTGTAGATGTGTGCTTGTTTGAAAGAGTGTGCGATTGTTTCTTCATAAGTAGGTGCGAGTGACCCTTACCGTTTCCTTTCTTTTATCTGTTTTGTTTGCAGTGGTACATGTTGGATTGTTATTATGTGCATTAATAATCATCACATAACTTCTCTTGTGTGTGTTAGTGACCAGTATCTTTCCATTACCTCTCCACGCCTGTTTTGCTTGTAAGGGTGAGGGTTGAATTGTAATTATGTGCGTTAGTGACCACTACATAACTCCTATTTCCCTCTTCAGTTATGTTTGTAAGGTGGGTATTGGATCTTGAAGGTGAATGTTAGATTGTACTTTTGTGCGTTAGGGCATCTGTAGGAATAGGTGTTAGTCCTCATAACTCTCCACATACACATTGGTTTGTATTTGTGTGTGAGTGTTGGTCAGTAAGAGTGAGTACTGATCTGTAATGATGTGTGTTGGTCAGAAAGAATATGTGTTGGTCAGTAAAGATGTGTGTTGGTCAATAAAACTGTGTTGGTCAGTAAGAATATGTATTGGTCAGTAAGGGTTGATTCTACTTTTAAAAAAATAAATATTTTTCCATTATCACACCCTACATGCAATATCTATCTATCTATTTATCTATCTATTATGAGTCCCTCCTACGTTCTTAAATCATGACTATGTATGAATATATATTTTGTGTTTTGTCTTTCAAAAATGCACACATACAGACACGGACACATAATGTATTTTCTTGTTTGTTTTGTTTTATCTAGCAATGAAGGATTTTTCACTCTTGGACGATCTTGATTCTCTCTGTTTGTTGTAGTAGTAATGCATATACGGACCGATCAAGGTACATACAGCTATCTGTGTCAATCATTACTGAACGTCCTCATCCTCATTGTAGGCCTGGCTTCACTTGTGATTTTTCTCGATTGAGATTTTTCTGATCGTTTCATGATAACATTCGCTCATGTAATACCAAAATTTCATTTGATTGTTATATATATATATATATATATATATATATATATATATATATATATATATATATATATATATATATATATATTGCTCCCACGTAAAGATGGAAAGAGAGCAAAAGATCACACTTCTTTTGAGAGATTTACAGAAAGTGATTCGAATAATACACAGTGTCCAACAAAATCTATGGGGAAACTCCAAACTACTCCCGAAATAAAAGTGAAGATACCTGTTACGTTTGTCAAGTGAAAGGGCATTGAGCCCTAGAATTTCCACAGCATGAAAGAAGTGAATTGATTGATGTATCATTGTGATTCCTACTTCACGAGAATATGCCAAACTTAAGTGAAAATCCACCATGTCTTGGTTTATTTATTTTTTATCTATTTATTATTAGTAGTAGTAATAGTCATAGTAGTAGTAGTATGATATAGACACACACACAGACACTACACGCGCACACGCACACACACACACACACAAACACACCTATATACCACAAAACATACCACAGCACAGACCCAGAGAGTGACAGGTCTAAAAATAAAATTTTCTAACTGTCTAATTTTGTGTACATTTTGAAAATTTTTGTACAATTGTTCAATTTTGTTACATTTTTTTATTTTTTGTTATAGTTGCATTTTTTTTTTTTTTGTTTTTACAATTTGCCAATTACCTTACAATTTTTTTTCTAACCTTTTTGTACATATTTGTACAACATTAAATATTTTTAAATTTTGTTGGAAATTTTTTTTTTAATTTTCACAATTATTTTACATTATTTCACAACTGTTTACATTTTTGCAACAAAAGTTTTTTAATTGTTAAAATATTGCATTCCATGTTAATAATTTTTGGAACAATTTTGTTTTTGTTTCACTTTTTTTTCTAATTTCGTTTCGTTTACAATTATCTAAAAATATTGCATTTTTAAAATTGTATAATTTTGCTGATAAGTTTTTTATTTTTTGTACACATTTTTACCTATTCTTAAATTTCCTTAATGTATATACTTTTTAATTCCTAACTTTTAAAAATTTTATTTGTTTCAATTTTTCAAAATTGTTGGTACTTTTTTGTGGGAGGTTGTAAATATTATATTTTTCAATTTTGAGTTTAGTTTGGAAATTTTCAGTTTATATTTGTCACTTTTTAAAAAAATAAATTTCGGGGTTTTTTTAGAATTTAAAAAAAAAGTATTTTTTTTTAAAAATTAGTTTCTTGTAATATTTGTCTTAAAGTTTTTCGTGATTATGTTTTTACAAATTTACTTAAATTTTTTTTAAAAATTGCGTTTTAATTTTCATTTTATTGTTTTGTTTTAAACATTTTGTTTCTTTTTTAAATAAAATTCTTTATTGTGTCAAATGTTTTTAACTCTTTTTTACAATTTAAAAAACAAAATACGCGATTTTTTTGTTCTCGACGCCGCTAAAGTCTATGTCAGTTTCGATATTTTAGTATTACTTTTAGTGTAGGAGCCATTTTTATATAATATTCCCTGGGTCTTCGTTGTTACCTGAATATAGGATACAACTGTGAATTTTTGTACATATTTCCTAGTCTGTGTTCATGGAAGAGAGTGGGTAAGTACATCCACAGAGAGAGAGAGAGAGAGAGAGAGAGAGAGAGAGAGAGAGAGAGAGAGAGAGAGAGAGAGAAAGAGCTATATCGATCTAACTATATTTTTATACTGGTCTTAAGTTGTTGCAACCTCTGTAAGGTAAGGCAGGTCGTTCTGTGTATCAAAGAGGAGGTCGGCATAAATTGTTAAATTTTTCAGCATCAGACAAGCCAAAGCAATGCAAAATACTCGTATGACATTTTTTCAGGTAATAAAGGTGCCAGCAATCAATGAAGGGTATATTCGATTTGTTGAAGATAGATAGATAGACATATATAGAGTATTTGGTTTTGGACATGAAATTCTTTGGGATATAGTATATTTTAGTATTTCATATGGTGTTTTAACGGCGAGAACAGAACTGTATCCAGGAATTTAATTTTGTAAATGAGTCCATTACATACCCTTTAGGCTGTGTGTCAACAGGTTTACCCTATGAAAAGATGTATTTATTGTCCCCACGCACAGCTGTACGGTGCCTTTTTATGCTCCCATTGTTTATAATAATAATAATAATAATAATAATAATAATAATAATAATAATAATAATAATTATAATTATTATTATTACTCGTATCTGGGAATTTAACATATCTATTTACCTCCTTGTGGATGTCTGGAAAAAGATTCCATTAGGGTCCACGGGCGCTCGTGCTTTCTTTTCCAGACTACCCTGCAAATCGGTGTATAACTATTACTAATGTCAAATTTATCAATGGTCAAATGTCATCAGTTGTGATCATTATCAACACTATAATAATAATAATAAAAATAATAATAATCAGAATAATGATCAGAGTAATAATCATTAGAATAAAAATTATAATCGTCGTCATTTTCGTCGCGTTCATTCATATCGGTCATCAATTATCCTCCTCTTCGTCGTTTCGTCAGCAATTATCACCATTATTATACTTACCATCTTGATCATCGTTGTAGATTTTTTCTTCATAGTCACCGTTCTTTTTGTTATGTTTCTTTCCATAGCTGTTGTAAAAATCATCATCTTCACCGTTCTTGATCATTTTATGATTGGACTGGATTATCTAGTAATCATAACTTGTCTCACTAATTTTTTTAAAAATACAAATTACAGTTAAATACTGCAATGTATCATTCATGTTCAACTTTTATGAGTGGAACGTTATTACTTTGTAGACAATGAGACAGTTTTGTGAATTGAAATATCTCCAAAACTTTTGATGATAACTCCATGTAGGTTGTACCTCTCGGTATTTTGTTCGTATAAACTAGTTCTGGTTTGAAAACATTTTTTCCTTCGAGGTTTTATTTCTAACGAATGAATTTCGAGCCAAAGTCCGAATCTTTAACTTGTCAACTTTTATGAATTCCAGGCCAGTTCCTGTATTTCAGGACAGGTTCTGCGTTCCAGGCCAGGTCTCGTATTTCAGGACAGGTTCTGCGTTCCAGGCCAGGTCTCGTATTTCAGGACAGGTTCTGCGTTCCAGGCCAGGTCTCGTATTTCAGGACAGGTTCTGCGTTCCAGGCCAGGTCTCGTATTTCAGGAAAACCTGTTGGGAACAAAACAAAAGCTCATATTAGATATGATACTTATATAATGCACGTGTCATTGAAATTTAGCATATTATCTATCAGAGGAACTTAAGGGGATTCCAATTTTTAACTCTTCTGATTATAGACCAGAAGAGTTTATGGGATGGCCTGTTATCCGTTGTCCGACGTCCGTCTCTCCGTTAAAACAAGTTTGGTATCGCTACTCCTTCTAAACTACATTGAGGATTGCCGTGAAACTTTATACACGCATTTACCACAAAGTCTAGTTGGACCTACATGAAAATGGTGCTGCTCAGGCATCCAATATGGTCACAATTGCAGCCATCTTTAAAATATTGTTATCGCTACTACCCCCTGAATGGATGGTCATATCAACATGTGGGTCTCACTAAACGAGTTCCTATGATGTCTAGCTGGTCCTAAATGAAAATAATGCCTATCAAACGTCCATAATGGCCGCCACAACAGCTATGTTGAAAATATTGTTATCGCATGTCTTACTGAACGAAAAGTCATATCGACATGGGTTTTCGCTAGAAGACTTATTATGATGTCTACTCGGTCCTAAATGAAAATGGTTTCTCTTGGACATTTAATATGGCCGCAACGGCAGACATACTGAAAAAATATTGTTATCGCTAGTCCTCCTGAATGGAAAGTTATATCGCCATGGAGTTTTCACCAGGAGACTTAGTATAAAGTCTATTGGATCCTAAATTAAAATATGCCGCCAAGACACCCATTATGGCCACCACAGCCGCCATTTTGAAATTTTGTTATCTTTACTCCAACTAAATGGATGATCATATCAACATGGGGGTTTTACCGGTAGACTTCGTATGGTGTCTAGTTAATCTTAAATCAAAATGGTGCCGATCTGATATCCAATATAACCACCACAGTGGCAATCTTTAAAATCTTATTGCTACTTCTCCAAGATAGAAAGTCATATCAATATTGGGTTTTCACAAGAAGACGTCTTATGATGTCTTGTTGGTACTAAGTGAAAATAGTCCCGATCTGACGTCCAGTGTGGCCACCATGGCAGTCATCATGAAAATCTTGTTATTGCTACTCCTCATAAATGGAAAATTATATCGACTTGGAATTTTCACCAGAAAACTATTTACTATATCCAAATTCTCCTGAATGAAAATGGTGCCGATCTGACCTCAAATTTGGCTACCGCAATGAACATATCACCGATTCTCCCAAATGGATATTCATATAAATATGGGGTTTTCACCAACAGTCTTTTAATGGTGTTTAGTTTGTCCTAAATGAAAACTGTGCCCCTCTTACATCCAGTGTGGCTGCCACAGTGGCTAATTTGAATATCTTATCACTCAAGAATATCATAGATGGCTTGAACACTCGGGAGTTGAAAAGAAGAAATGATCTTATCTTGAATTCTTTTCGGACAATAGAACGTTAGTCTCTTCGAGGAACTCTTGTTGAAAATAACTCTATAACGTTAATCTGAGTAAAATTACAGAATGTAAAAGTTTACTCACTATTAGCTTAAGCTTGAGGTGTTTACCCAAAACGTTATAATTTTATTATTTGAATTTGATCATATGCTAAATAGCTTGAAGGTGAAATAATTTACTATCAAGTAAGTCAACCAGCAGAAGATTCCAATGAGTAATTGAATGAAATATAATAAATGTACAATAAAACAAATATCAAATTTGAAGAAAAAAAAATGACTTAAAGAAAGTAATAAACTTTATCACACTGTTAAGAAATCTCGATGAAAAGTATTATCAACCTCGGATTGAACATTTCCAGTGGGATTTCCATTGTAGTAAAGGGGCATAAACTCGGTCGTGTTTATCAGTGCTCGAAGTAGCCAACGAGGTGTACATACCTTACGAATATTTTATCAGCGGTTTTCATGTTGATTATGTACCTTCTAATGTAAATGAAATTAGTTCTTTTTTTTTAATCAAGAATTCACTCGAGGAGGTTCGGACACACACAAAATATGTGTTTTTGTTCAAAGTTCATCTATCCCGCATTAACAGAAGGAAATTCCATGGAATAGCCATATACAATGAGCACATATACTGTGACAACTGATCTCATTAATAGTCGTGCCGGAGAGAGAGAGAGAGAGAGAGAGAGAGAGAGAGAGAGAGAGAGAGAGAGAGATTTGAAAGTATGCGTCAATATTTTGATTAACACAGGAAATTAGATTTCAGAAATTTACATTTATAAGCAGTTGTTGTTGTTGTTGTTTTGAACGGCTCTTTTAACACATTCTCGGCTATATCATCCCGAGGAAATGGGAGGTATGTGTCTTTGGGAAGAAAACACTGAGGCACCTGAACTGGGCTGGCGTGAGTGGGTATCGAACCGCGGACCTTGGATTAAGGGTCCGTCGCTCTACAAACTTAGCTACCGCGGCTATCTTTATTTATAATGAAGTTAAAATAAAGTTAATAAAAAGTAATTTGGTCACTTTCAATGCTCTCAAGCTTATTTATGATTAGTCCCAGTCTTTCACGGAGTAATATTCCGATACCGTCCGTCTTAGTCCGTCCGTCCGTCTGTCTCTAACTATATCTTCTAGACCGATGGGTGAAAATTCACCAACTTCGTACATAGGTTTCTCATGTAGTAACGATTTTGCGAGAGGGATTAAACAACACAACAACAACAAAAAGGACAACAACAACAACATAAATATCAACAACAACAATGACCTTAATTTAAGAAGAAGCAAAGAAGTGCACTGTAGATTTTACTTCAGAATGAAGTACTAACATTTAGAAAGCGATGATATGTTCACCTGGCCGTAAGGACAATTGAGCTTATGGTATGGCCTTGCATCTGGTGTGCGTCGTCCGTCTTGTGCCGGCATCAACATTTGATAGTTTAAAATTCTTCTTAAAAACCACTGGACAGATTTCAATGAAATTTGGCAGTGACCAACTGGACATAGAGGGCTTTGAAGCAGGTACAAATGATGCCGAGCCACCGTAAAAATATATAGGGAATTTTAAGATGTGTACAAACGATGACGAACCGCCGTAAAATATGGCCGCCGTTACTGAAAAAAGAAGAACTTTTAAGCAATTTCTTCTCTGAAAACGGATTCATAGAATATAACCAAGTTTGACAGAAAATATTATGGTGTGAAGGGATTTTAGATTTCCAGATCCACTATCAAATATGACCGCCTTTACTAAAAATAGAAAGAAAATACTTTCAATTACTTTTTCTCTTCAACAGGTCAACGGCATTTCGATAAAATCGACAGAAAGCATCCTGGTTTAAAGAGCTTTGTTATTTATATAAATGATGGCGATCCGCTCTCAAATATGACTGTCGTTACTAAAAGCAAGGCTACCTTGAAACAACTTTTTTCTAAAAACACGCTAAACAGAAATTTTTTAAATTAAAGGGAAAGCTTACTGACATAAAAGGCCTGCAAAATTCATAAAAATTGTGCCGATCCGCCGTCAAATCTGGCCTCAGTTAAAAGAGTAAAAAAACAATAAAATTAAATAATTTCTTCTCAACTAGATTGAAACAAAATTTTACCAAATGTGACAGAAAACATCCTGATATGAGGGCTTTAAAATTTGTACAAATGATGCTGATCCACTAGTCATTATGTATGTCGTTACAAACAAGAATGAAAACCTTAAATCAAATTCTTCTCAAAACAGCTTAACAAGAACTTGACTTAATTTGACAGAAGGTACAAGTGTTTACAAATGGTACTGATCTGTATTCAAATATGTCTACCATTACTATCAATAGTAAAATCGTTAAATGACTTCTCAACAAATACCTTACAGAATTCGATCAAATTTGAGCAAAAGAATCGTGGCATGAAGAACTTTTCATTTTATATAAATGATGCCAATCCGCTAACAAATCTGGTTGCTGTTTCTAAAAATAGAAAAACATTTACACGCCGTTATCTCAAAAAACGGCTGAATAGATTTTGACTAACTTTGACTGAAAGCTTTTTGGCATAAAGTCCTTTCGATATTAGATAAATGATGCTGATATGTCTTCGAAAATGGGTGAAGATGCTAAAAATAGATAAACCTAGAAACAACTGTTTTCATTACACATGCAATCAACAGCACTGGAGGAAATTTCTACAAAATCCTACAAACCTAGATTTCTTGGCCAATTGCTCTTGCATTTAGAGACAAGAGAGATGTCAAGCTGACGAGTGATTTCAGTCCCACTTGGGCCTCTTGTTTGTGGACCCCTAAGCTGATTGTTCAGGCAAACTAATTTCTTGTCATTATCGAAGAAAGTATTACATCATCGTCTTTTTCGTTCCGTGAGAAATGTTTATGCTATTTGAATTCATGCCAGACAGCTTGCATAAAAAGATTTGTCGTTAATTTTGGACATGCTCTCTGGTTAACCTATATTGTTATCAAAATATCACCATCTTTCTTTGCGCTCCATATTACACGTTATCTTTATTATAATCATAAACAACAACAACAACAACAATGCCATCAACATTATCACCATTAATAACAACATCCTTATCGTCATCGTCTTCATCATTTTCAACAATATCATCAACGTCAACATATACCACCACCGCCATCAACACCATAGTCGGCGTCATTGCTGCCGTTTTCAACGATCTAGATACTTCTCAGATATAACGTGTGTGTGTGTGTGTGTTTGTGTGTGTGTGTGTGAACCCGCTGTAACGTTTGAAGTTTTCGCCTTCGTGTGACATGTACTGTAAATAAAGTTAGAAATTGTTATGTGAGAATATAAATTGTTTTGTAACCTTTGTCCGGCTGTGACCATTTTACAACAATGAAATGAAGTAAAATAAAGGAACCCTCAGCAAAGTAAATGGCGATTGCTCAGTCATCCCTACATTCAAAGACATAACATACAAATGTTTAGTTATTATTATCATCATCATCGTCATCATCGAGTTCGTCGTTGTGGTTAACTGTATCATCCTCTTGTCCATAGTGTACTTAGTCATCATCAGCATCAGTAGTAGCAACCATAACATCAGTATTACATTCTCATTCTTGTTATTAGAATTTCTTGACTTATTATCATGATGATGATGATGATGACTATTATTATTATTTGCTGTTATTGTTAATGTTTGTAACGAGTGAATATATCGAAAGTCCAGTTGAACTTTCCTGTTTTCCAATACTTCCTTAAGTTTGGTATTTTGTTTGTTTGCTTCTTTCTGTTTTGATTTGTTTTTTCACACAACACTACTGAACGATTGCCCGTTCTAACTGAGGATCCCCTGTACTACTTATGTTTACTTCCTTTGCAGTATCTCGTACATACACTTCGGTCACTCTTGTTTGCAAACACATGACTAAACTAACAGTATGTTATAATTAACATTTACAGCGAACGGCACTTTACTGTAAAGAAGCAATGAGTGACGGAATCGTAATATCATAACACTGGCATCTGCGACTAACAGTCTTTCAACGGCTAACAAACGCTATTGTCTGCTTGGAAATGAACCTGTGACTGACTCCCGATATGCAAAAAGACACTCATAATTTGCTCTTCTGCAAATCTAGTATAGTGGAAACAAACTCAAAAGCAATTTCGCACAAAATATGCATGTACATGTAGATGTTATAGGTCATTTAAAGTTTATGTATAAATTATATATTGATTTAAGTCCAAATATTCTGCGATATTCAGCATGACAACCACGTGCAATCTGTGATTGTATCTGACGCCAAGGCCACTATAATACATCTGAAAATTACTTCCAGCGAGAAAACAGGTGAGTTTTTGAAATTTTGTTTATACTGATGTTTAGAACAACTCCTGTTGTAATCTAATCATATCTGAAGTCTGACTCACGCTCGCACTACAACAAGAAAATCTGCAGTGATATATGTGATTGTATTGGGGTGTTGTTAAAGCGACCTCGGCTTATAAACCACGTCTGATAAAAAAAAGACAAAGAAAACCTTGGGCGCAAGGATACATCACAAATCGCATTTAATTAATTTACGGGTAACTGCCAATACGATTTTCTTCTTCTTTTCTGTGTTTGTTTGTTTGTTTTGTTTCAAAAACCAGAAGGTTAATGGGCTGTCCCTATGATCCGACCTGGTTTTTTACTACGTAATTCTCCAACGTTGATCCGTATGTAGTGTATGACTTCATACGTTTACAGATTTGTATATTGTGTCAAACTTGAGAGGTTACTATACTATTGAAGATTCACAAAAGCATTATAAATTACATTTGATTGTTAAACATAAAAGAGGCCATTTATGATTTTCAGTGAAACATATCTTAACATTGGATCTTTTATAATTGAAAGAGCTCTACATATTAATTTGCAGAACTCTTGACCAAACGGTAATTTTTTGTTTAAAATTACACCCACATATGGATAGAAGCTGCGTGCAAAAAGTCATCTCATCTGGCCTGCAAAAAAAGTTAGTCAAATCAGATGACAGGTACACTCTGACCATGGATTCTCTTACATCTAGCCTAACATGAATGAGTGATTCTGTTTCGTGAATTATTTCTTGGTCACAAAAGATACTTTAATAATGTGATTTATAATCACTTCGATCTAGCCATAGTTTAGGGTCTATGTTTCCTGAATAACTTAATCACATAGAAACTTAAATAGAATACACGAATTGATTCGCGTTGGATGATTTAAAATAACATTATAAAATATTTGTTGGAATTTTAAATTTAAGCGGCCATTTAAGGACTATCTATTAGATATAGCCTAACATTGAATATGCTGAAGTTGAACGTCTTTTACATAATTAATTTGTATACCTCTTGATCATTTTTTTTTTTTTATTTCTTAGCACAAATATGTCTTTTCATTGGGATATCATTTATTAATGAGACACTGTACGTCGTTAAAGTAATTAGAAGCGATTTGATCAAGGTTATCAATCTTGTCAATATTGGTTGATAATGTTATAAATCATCACTTTCTGAAGTCCAGCTGAATCAATAGCCCAACAAGAACACATGCTGAGTTTTGTGAAGTCTGACCAGTAGCTCAGCCTCAGTGCCATCAAAAACATCTATTGACTGAAGAATAGTCTGAACGTTTGGGATGTATATAAACAATTCCAAATATGAAATCATTTTTCGTTTTGGAGTATATAAACAATTCCAAA
Source organism: Margaritifera margaritifera (assembly GCA_029931535.1). Classification (NCBI taxonomy): domain Eukaryota; kingdom Metazoa; phylum Mollusca; class Bivalvia; order Unionida; family Margaritiferidae; genus Margaritifera; species Margaritifera margaritifera. Next base: position 1,335,590 of record JAQPZY010001539.1, on the reverse strand, counting down.
TATGAAATCATTTTTCGTTTTGGAGCAATTATTTTGAAACTTGAAACCAGAATATATATTCAGAACTGATCGATAACAGTTTAATATATTTACTAATTAATTTTCTCACAAGTAGAGCTACTCCACCTTTGGTACGTTTAGTATTGCGTCTAGTTTTCAATCCGTTGATCTCATGACTTACAAAGCGAATTGCATCCAGTTCTGACAGTTTGGTTTTAACAAGATATATGATATCAAGTTTGCTTTTGGAATTATTAAATTCAGGGAAATTTAACTTACTTATTAAACCACATATATTCAAAAAGGAGAAGATGATATTATTTTTCTTTTCATTTTGACATGGGTCATCGAACTGAGCTATTTGCTTACAGTATCCACAGTGGCAACCTTAAACAATAGATATAACTTCCTTCAGTGCAGCTCCTACCTTCAGTCTATATAAAATTTTGATTGGCAGATACCATAGCCATCTTATATATCACTGCTCGCTAGAACCACGCCTGCTTGAACGTGGGCGGTATGGAAATATCGTCAAATCCTCTTAACGCAGTGCAAGGAAGCAAGATGACTGAGAAAGAAATGGTACCTTTCACCTGAAATGGCACGAAATCCACTGTGGAATTTTGATTTCACACTACTACTACTACTAATACTAGCGACATACTGGTTAATGTACATGTCTAGCGGCGGATCCAGAGTGAATTTAACCTCGTGTTAAGGTTACAAATGATGGATGTACTTTTTAGTATGCTCCTACGACGACAATGGCAGGGTTATATAGTGTTACAGTTGTCATCCCGTCCATACCACCTTGGTTACGTTTTACGTTTAGGTCATTTTAGGCACTGTGGTGGGGCATCCGTCTTCCTTTAACACATTTTAGTTCATAAACATATAGAAATAAATGGAATTCTGTGATAGTTAGATATTTTACCCCATTCTGTGATATCATTTAAGAACTCACGGTACTAGTTAAATAGAAGAATGAGAACCAGTCTTGAAATTGGTGAAGATAAAATCGAGTGTATATATATATATATGGATTTGGCTGGCCATGATTGGTTGATAATGGTAGTAAAATTTTAGTAAAAAGAGTATTTTGAATACTTATCCTAGTTGTAACTGAACAAAATAGAGAAAATGTTTTAATGATGGAATTTCAGTCCTTTTACAGACTTGAGTTTGGAAAACTCACTACTGAAATTAGCACCTGATTCTTTGGTGCGGATTTGAAAACACGATTCAAGCACATGTATATCCAAAAACTGTGCGGCTCATATGGTTTTTTCTACACATAAGCTTGCATCAACGATAAGTCTATACTGAGAAATATAGGTTTGATCATGAACATTCAGAAATGTAAAGTTATTGAATTTTTAATATCATGGTTTCTCCATAGGTTTACTATGGGAGCTGAATTAGTACAGTGAGTCCTTATTTTGTGTGCAAAGACTTCTAGTGGGTTTCCCCACAGGCTAGTCACGGGACCGTACATGTGACTACCACGCTTTATTCAGTAACACGCCGAGTTCTATTAATAAATCCTTGTAATGGTTGCATATGCCTTGCTGTGACAGCCACTGTAATGCTGACCAATGAATATATAGTTTTAAATAAAAGCTAAGACTTTCAATGAGTCATTGCATAATGTGTAGCTGCCATTATACCAAAACTCACGTGCTTGCATGTAACTTTCCTTTTACTTTTATATATGTTATGTATATAATCTGTTTGTATGACTTCTCTCTCTCTCTCTCTCTCTCTCTCTCTCTCTCTCTCTCGCTCTTTTGACGTCCCCTCTCCATAATCTTTTTGCGGCTTACATAGTGATGGTAATACTAGTAAATGCTCGCGCTTGCATTTTCAGCCAGCTGCTTTCTGGTATTGCAAAGAAAATTTGTGTGCCAAGTACTTTTTTAAAAAATTATTTTACACACATAAAGAAAATCATGTGAGAACAAATAACTTGATTTGATGTATGTAATTAGACATAAATATATGCATGTAATTGTATGTACTGGGAATAACGACACGTCAGCACAATCCTAGCTATATAGTGTCTATTTAAAGTATGTTTTAAAAATATCAAAGTGAAATTCCGAAAAAAAATAAGAACATAATCTCTTTCAAATAAATAACTACGTAATCCATCAAGATAAAACACAAAGGTCTTAACATGATTGTACAACAAAAGTCAGCGAGTACACATTTCTACGCGAGATGGTGTTGTCTGGGACTAACATACACAAAGTATGTACTAGTATCTCTGTAGTTGTCGATTTTATTATAGGATATATCACGTGACCGTTTATATCCAATCATATCGCAGAAAACTCAGACAATTCATAACAAGTGGAATTATTCTTTTGTAAACATATATATTATAGGATTAAATGATCATGGTTGGGCATTTATCGATGTGTAAATTTTGCCTAATCACTCACGAAGTAAATAATGTTCGATGGAGTTTATATTAAATTTGTGAGCGATTAGGTACAATTTACACTTGGATAAATTCCTAACCATTATAATTGAATCCATATAATTCCAATTTTCCTCATTTCTATCCTCAAATCAGCAAAACAGTTAATTTTAGGTTGTACGTAGTTTCCATCAAATGGCGCCAGAATACCTGAACTCATCTTCGCTAGCCAAGAATCGTTGACTCTTAGGTCGGTATGTCCTATTAACCCGTTACTACTTCGAAAACATACCCAAAAGAAAGTCTGCCAGCATTATTGAAAATCTCACTTGAACAATGGAAAATTTCATTACAGCATGAAATGAAATGTGTTCTTGATGCAAGGAAAGATAGTATCTGTATGAGTTTGTTGCATGACTTCAGCGGTTCTCGGAAATGCTAAAATGCTGTAGTTTCTTGTTATATAACTTTTCAGTTCGAGTTTTAAGCTGATTTGACGTCTATATACTTCTTGCTTGAATTTGGTGTGGGCGTCACCGTAATGGCTGTACTGCCCTCAACAGACTTGCAAGGTGATTGATTCGTTATGCGTTAACGGATGATAACCTCGAAACGATGATGTATTTTTAGTAGATGTTGTCATTTGTAATTTACATTTCTAAACATCCTTTGTTTTTAATTCTACAACGAAATGTTATGAAAATATTTTTCTAAACGTAAACAAATATATACTTCTGACATCAATGTATACGGTGACCTTGGGAGAATTCCGCTTTAACACTTAAGGTTAGTTAAGTTAGTGAAGTATTGATATAAAAATTAAAGGTCTGAAAATATTATTTTGAGTACTGCATTCAGACGGTTATTTATTGAAAGTGAATGAAAAACAATCATTAATTGGGTTACATTCCTAAACGATACCTAAACAAATTTGGATTTGGTTAAGTTTGGATGTTTCCTCGTTCTGTATATTGCTCCGAGTTTATTCTAATTTTATAATAAAGGGTTACAGTTGCTTTTCTATCCGACTAGAGCAATAAATTACACAATTCTGATCAATTCACTTTATAAACATATCTAAACTGACTTCTGCCTCAAAGATTATTTCCGATTCATGTATAACCATAAACATAGATCAGCTTTGACAAAACTTTGTGTGTCTTCTCATAATTTGAGAATTGAAACTGAGAGATATGGAAAAAATAGAATCGATTGAAGTGAAAGATATTGTATGCCATGTGACATCCATTACACTGATGATGAATATGATTTATTTCAGCGTGTTTAGTATATACTAATTTTCATGTAAACTTATAAGCCGCGGTGGCTTTAATAGATGGTGGTGTGTCCTTGGGCAAAACACTTTGCACCAATTGGCTCGGTACTATATGACCACTTTTGTTGCTGTGCCGTAAACAAACAAAAAAACAAAAAACTTGTAAACTTAAATTAAAAAGTACTTTTGGAACAAACAATCTATGTATACTTGGATGTAATTGTTATCTTCTAGTAATACGAAAATAATTTGTATATTAACCAAATTTGTGTATGAAGCGTTTAAAATAATAAAAAAATTAGAATTATTACAATAATTTGTGATAAAGAATGTTTATATTCGTCCATTCTCTCATTCCCATGTTTTGTTGATTACCCTTTTACATTTTCTGTTGTAGTGTGTACTCTATGAGCATGTACACGCTTATGAAAATACATTATTGAATTGAACTGAAAATATAATTTGTTTTTCCTGACACACAAGACAATGATTTATTGGCATTTGCCGACATTACCACGAGTACGTAAGTGCAGTCATACACTCCTTGGATATCTGTGCCTTCTTTCATGTCGTTTGGATATCATTAGCGCGATATGTTGATAAACAGCGTCCTCGATAACTAAACATTTCTAGCATTCTTTGTTTTTTTTTTTGTTTTTTTTTTGTTTTTTTTTTGTTTTTTTTTGTTGTTGTTATTAATGAGTCTCTATTTTACCATTATTGCCGAGTTATGGAAGATAAGTGCCTTTCCCAAGGACACACTGAGGTAGTAGACATGGGCTGGCCTGGGCGGGTATCAAATCCGCGACCATTGGAGTCTAACGCTCTGCCAACTGTAAGGCACATAAGAAAATCACAACTATAAAACATTTAATGTTGGCAAGTAATTGGCTCTGAGGACGCCTTCAATATAGCCGATATGAATTAATTCAGCAAAACTTAGCCAAGAAACTTTGCTTCCTACTGAAAGTGACGAAGAAATATTTGAAATTGATCCTGAATTCTTTGTAATAATGTCCATTTAGATTGGGTGTATCAAAGGCTGCCTTTGTCAACATACAACTTACGAGTACATGCGACCCACGCATTGTAGAGCGCGGTTAAAAAACTGCATGATTTTCAAAAGCCCATAAATAAACTGCTTGTATGCATATATATTTGTCGTTACTGCTAGACGAGCACTACATAAGGACATGGTCTCTGCACGTGTGTAATTTTTGTCTGAAATGAGAAGGAACTGTATACACGATATGACTGCACAGACGATCAATGCAAACATCTATTATTGACCTCTGGGTTGTCAAAGCAAAACGTGTTCTGAATTGTATCGCCCTATGTATGTTACTGCCTCAAGGTTTGTGCATGATTTTCCTTCTGAGTCGCGAATCTGCTTTGCCTACGGAATACAATAGACTTGAACATTAACCAAAATAAAAACATAACCACTGTACCCTGATATTATGAATGCACTTTAACCGATGTTGGGCACTGTATCTGCTGAACGAACATCTTTGTTTGCCTCAGCGCAGCAGACAAATATTACGGACAATCGGTAATATAATTGGTCTTGCTGTTTCGAGACAAATAAGTAAGATGGTCTCTTGTTGTCGTGACCTTTTTTTTACCAAATCGCAGAGTTGTTTCTTATTTACCTAAACTTATGTTTGACCAAGATGTGGAAATAAATTGTCTACAATTTTGACATTGGAATCTCGTACGCGCCAAAGGAACCATTCATCCAAATTCCTTAATATATCCAAATCTGTTCTTCATATCTCAAGATTTCGCCAGATTTGAAAATGTCGTCAAATGGAACGATCTCGCCACTGAATATTTCTTGAATATATTGTGAAAAGGAGTATAATTAATAGATTAAAAACAGCTTTGAAAGTTCCAATGTGGTTCACGCAAAATACCAGTTTTGTTCATTGGTTTTCTTCCTCAAAATGCTTGCAGTGGTCTGTCGATGATCATGCAATTGTAGTTTATAACTTTTTGCTCTTCACGCTAGCTTATATGTAATTGGCAATGTCACAGCCTAGTCCCAACACGTGCTTATATGTAATAACACAACACAACTTTTGGCATTGTACATATATTGTTTTTAAAAATCCTTTTGAAATATGGGAAAGAAAATGTTGCAATTATCCAATGACTTCAAATAGCACTAACAATATCTTCTCTTTGACTTTGAGTACCAGTATATGCATACTATGCATCTACACTGGAGCTGATTAGAATAGAAAGGAATAAACTCATAATTAGAGGCAGCAATAATGAGAACTATCCTTTGGAAAAACTAGCTCTCTTATTCTACCATTTTACGTTAAATACAAGGAGTATAGACGATAAAGATGAAAGAAATATTGTTCGACAATATTTAAAATCATATTCCAGTTAATTATAATTAAGTTAAAAGCACACCATTTACTGTCTTCAAATATCAATTTAAATTATTGAGACGTGATTGTAATTTATCAGCCAGCAATTGTTACATGAAGAACAAAGTAAATTTGACGAGTGGAAACATTTCCAGGCATCTTGTGTAAACGTCAAATAAAAACATAATGTCGAACTTACCATAGGAATCGTACTTTTACATCAAACACTTGCTGGGGATGCTTATGGGGGGACCGTTCTGAATCAAAGCTTTCTAAAATGTATTCAGTCGATAACTAATAGTACACAATTCAACAAAATCATTATTGAAGTGCCACTGAAGTCTACAGTTTTAAGGATGAAAAGTAAAGAGTACATCTTGACATAAACAACAGTGAAAATTTCATCACCTGTGTGGTATAAATAGTTGCAGAATTTGATTATACTTGATTAACACTTTTCAAATAAATGTATGTTAAAAGTCAATGACAAGTCTCAACCGATTGGAAAATAGGTCATTCCTGAAAGTTGCTTTCTCAAGAGATCAGAAAGTGCGTAGCTATACACCCCCACCCCCACCTATGTTCTTCCTCCAACCACCACCTGCCTATTCCCACCCCTGCGGGCTTGGGGATGTAGAATAGTTCCGTTGCGTTCTCTTGTTTGTCGTAAGAGGCGAAAAATGGAGGCAAGAGGCGCTGCGGTTCATTGGTTGGCGTGCCGGACTCGCAATCTAAAGTTCGAATCCAAGCATTGGATCAGCCTGAGACGGCTAACATGCAATCATGCATCCATAACGGCGCTTTAAATAACGAGGAAGAAACTTGGAGATTAGGTATGGATGTCTCTTCAATCAAAAAGTTGCCCCATTGCCAATCATACGAAACTGTTTAGTGCTACCTTAAGGAAAATTCGAAAGTTTGTCAAATCCTCCCTCTCCCTGCTACGTGATAATATGCTTGATTATGAATAATACGGTACCTGTTTTTTCCTTGCTGCACGTAAAAAATATTCCTCCTATGGACCTATCTTAAGTACCATTTAGGAGTGCATTTCCTTACATAACTGCAGAACACGACAATAAGCGCAATCAAAGTAGTCCACTGAATACAAAGTTTGTCATTTCAAATTGAAACTTATTTTTTATATAGTGTAAAGGAATAATGATTTTGTAGACTGGTATACCTAAAGATTTGACCTAAAATTTTGAAATTTCATGCCTTTGCACATTATAACCAATGATCCTGGTGATCTCGAGATTACTTGCCACTGATGACACTGTGTCTAAGGAATACGAGATTAAATTTTCAAATTACAGCCAAGTATCATGACTCACGTTGCTATGGTGAAAAGTATAGTGTGAATACTGAAAATTGCATTTTTCTCAAGATACAAATGTAGGAAAGGGGGATAGGGACGGTCATGTTTCATAAATTTGTTTTTAAATCATACCTTTCTCCAAGGAAAGTTTTACTTTAGGGACAAGAGTAATATTAATATACTTCCAACAGGAAATTGAAATCCGAAGAAGAAAACCTGAACAGTATATAAATGCTCATTAAGGTAGCAACTAAACAGTTTTCGGCTAAATCCAGTCTCAATGATGTAGGTGCTATCAAAATGAAATTAAATAACCATCAACATGTTTACATTTTAAAAATCGTCATAGAATGAAGACACCGACTAGTTCAAAATGATGGGCAGGTCAAAGCTGATCCTTCTATGGTTACCCACTTTAGAGTCACACAAACCCTACCCCACCCACCACCCTCCCCACAATGTGTGAAAATCCGTAAAACTTGCGATTTTCAAACCCATAAAGAATCTATGCTTAGCAAAATCTGAGAGATCTTATATATAAGGCTGTTGTGTGTCCCAGATATTACTTTATTGAAAAGGAAAGTGGAGCATGAACAGACTGACTTCCCACAAAATCACTCACTATGAAAAATTTTGTAACGTTGAAAAACAGAGCTAGGAGAGAATGCTCATTGGTGGCCAAAACTTAATAGTGAACCCGGTTAGTAAAGATGTTTATTTGCACTAGAATCGCTCCCTTGTGTACACAACATGAGACCACTTTAAATATATTGGAATAATGTTTCATTTCTTGAGAACGGACGATGGTTCAGAACACAAAAATCTTTAAGTGAACACGGTTCATTTTTTATATACAAAAGTTTTATAATATATGATGTGTCTCTATCAATCACAGAAAAAATATAATTTATTTGATTCGTTAGTAGTTTCTCTAATTTATTATGGTACTGAAGTACGGAGATTTCACCATGCAAAGCATGTGGAAAAAGTGGATTTGAAATTCTGTAAAAATATCTTGAAAGTTAAGAAATGTACAAATTTGGACGCAATATATAGAGACTTGTCAGAGTACCACTTCATACAATACGAATGATAAAGTTTTGGTCAGGAATTGTATCAACCCGTAATTCCTTGTTGTCTGAAATATATTTAATCTAGCTAACTGATCTTGACTCTGGTATAACTTATAATGGTGTAAATTGGGCTTACCAAATTAAAAGTATACTAGATGAATTAGTACTGTCATATTTACCAAATTAAACGTATACTAGATGAATTAGTACTGTCATACTTACCAAATTAAACGTATACTAGACGAATTAGTACTGTCATACTTCAAAAATTAAACGTATACTAGATGAATTAGTACTGTCATATTTACCAAATTAAACGTATACTAGACGAATTAGTACTGTCATACTTACCAAATTAAACGTATACTAGATGAATTAGTACTGTCATATTTACCAAATTAAACGTATACTAGATGAATTAGTACTGTCATATTTACCAAATTAAACGTATACTAGATGAATTAGTACTGTCATATTTACCAAATTAAACGTATACTAGATGAATTAGTACTGTCATACTTACCAAATTAAACGTATACTAGATGAATTAGTACTGTCATATTTACCAAATTAAACGTATACTAGATGAATTAGTACTGTCATATTTATGGCTGAATAAGCATAATGTTGGGATACCCAATTGTCTAATTAAACAAAGATTTTATGACCAGCTTCTAGTAAACTGACTTATTATGCTATGTAATTAGATCAGAAGAGAGGGTTTTTTTGTATAAAGTAATCAAGATATGATTGAAACGGAGTATTACTTCCTCGTTGTGTGTCATTTCTATCGTGACCTTTGAAACAAATATTTACCTAAGTACATTTGTTTCTTGTTCTACATTACGCACATTTGAATCTCTCATGTCTTCTCAGTCAAAAGATAAACTAATTATAATTGTTAAATACATTTATTTTTTTATTAAATTTAAGAAACAGCATAATATCTTGATTAATACTGTCTTTGTTTGCTCCTTGAGAATTGATTTTGTAGTCATATAAATACTTGTAAATAATTTACTGCACATTATGTTAACTCTGTTCACACTAGGGCTATCAGCGTTACATATGTTTAACGCTACAAAAATTATTATATTCTAATTCCATTCACTTTAAATAACGAGGACGAAACACGGAGACAAAAAGGATGGATGTCCCCTCCAACAAAATTCACCCTATGAGCTGTTCAATGCTAGCTTAGCTTTCGTTCATGTGATTCAGCTGAGAATTTAACGTGAGATTATGAATGACGACCGAATAAACTCAATATTTTCATCTATCCAGTTATGGATATAACATAATACTAAAATTATATATATATATATATATATATATATATATATATATATATATATATATATATATATATATATATACTTCATTTCAGAATGAGTTTAGTAGCAGATGCATATGTTAAACGCGCATTTCACAAATCCTGGTGACCCTTGACGCGTATCTTTTGAATAATATTGAAACGCGTTTCATAGAAAACAGGATTGTCAAAGCTGACGAGCGATTACAACAAGTGATGCGTGATTTTGCGTCAAAGCTCATAGCTGATAACAACAAGTGATGCGTGATTTTGTGTCAAAGCTCACAACTGATCACAGCAAGTGATGCGTGATTTTGTGTCAATGAAGCTTCTGCTATTTCATCCAGCATATCGAGGCCAGTCACCAGCATGTCAATGGCCTCGTCCACATCTCCGTGGCCTGTCATTTCAAAGTCAAAGCCTCCTTCAGCCATATTTTGCTTGCCGGAACGATGGGAACAGCAGCAAGTATATATATGTATGTATAAATATATATATATATATATATATATATATATATGTGTGTGTGTATGTATGTATGTATGTATGTATGTATGTATATATATGTATGTGTATGTATATATATATATATATATGTATGTGTATATATACATGTGTATGTTTATGTAGGTGTATATATATATATATATATATATATATATATATATATATATATATATGTGTGTGTGTGTATGTATATATGCGAGTATATATATATATTGGTAAATGTATGTATATATATGTATGCATGTGTATGTATATGTATGTGTGTGCATGTGTATGTATATCTATGTGTGTATATATAGATGTATATGCATGTGGAGGTATATGTATGTTTGTTATGTGTATGTATATGTATGTGTATGTATATATGTATATATATATATATATATATATATATATATATATATATATATATATATATATATATATATATATATATATGTTTTGAGGTTTTGTCATTATACCGGGGAATTCCCCATAGAATCAACTTTGTTGAAATGCGTAGTTAAAACAGGTACTTCCAAGTAATTTTATCAGTTCAAGCAATCAATGTAGCCCTTCCCAATTATGATTACGCAAGTTCCTCCTTATCAAATACATGTGTATATACGTATATAAAAAGCCAAGCCAGGTTGAATCGTAGCGGAACATATTAACATGGAACAAGAAACTCGAACAGGTATAGTATAATTAACATGCAACTGTAATTAACAAGTGACATTTCATTGAGAAACCAACAAACCTTTAGCGCCTCCTGACAAAGAATTGACGCTGAAGAATATTGTCTCGTAAATTTGACAGCAGAAAAGACGATCAATTTATTTGAACCTATTTTTACGGTATTGGGCTCTTTTCTGAAAAGTTGTATTATTAATATCAACTGTTCTCAGTTCCTATAGCAAGTCGACAAAGACGGATGGAGTTGGAATAAATAAAGTGCAAGTTACTTCATCAAATTTTGGAACTATCAGTTAAATGAAATGCCGTTATATCACTTAAACGTCGTTTATGGAGAAAATCTTAAAATAGTAATTTTTCATGTGTTTGCTAGAACATTACGTATATATTTAAACTCAGTTTCTCTGGCAAAATGTACTCCAACCAAATATAATCAAATATGATATGGGTGACATTTCTTTTACTATTGTCACAGCTGATTTAGTCGGTACTTAACGACAGCTGATTGATATATTGGTTCAATGATTGAATGACTCACTCACTCACTGTAAATTGTTGCGTGAAACACTATTTAGTGCCTAGTTGATGGTAGTATAGTGCCCAAAGATACACCATGGCGGCCAACCCGGGGTGATCTGGACAGGATTCAAATCTCAGCCCATTGATTGAAAGTCCCGCACGCTAACCACTGATGAACCATCTCGGTTCCTTTAACGTCAGATGAATCCAAGAAATGAGAGATAAAGGGTACTGTACTCGATTCATATTGTTGATAATTCAATACATTTCGTCTTTGACATTTTATATAAATATCGTGTAATTTACCTTCTTTTGTGTGATGAATTTTAGTCTTCTTTTGAAATATCGAGTACTTTCCTCTTTACGCCATTTCTGTGGATATTTTTTTATAATTTTTTTATTTTTTTTTTACTCATTGGAATTCTGTAGAAATACAAGAAGTAATAATGTACAGTTTACTCACAGAGTTATTTTCCATGCGCTTTTCAAGGCAAACGGGGACATTTGTAATTCTGTCTGTCTGTGTGTCTTACGTGTATGCGCAATGTTGCGGAATGTACCCTTTGTCATTCAAGAAAGAGACTTATAACTTTAGAAAACAATTTAGCGCAGGTCTTAGATTATCACCGTGGCTTAGATCACAAACACACACACACACATTCAGAGGGTAGGGATAGTTTACCTAATGATATCGCAGAGTGGTGGGACAATGAAAGGTAACATGCCACTTTGCTGTATATTTTGTTTTTCATAAATAGTTTATCTTAAGTTGTGTAACTTTCTCCTTTCTTTTGAAGTCTTAAAAGTGTGAAAAATTAAACTTTTATTCATTAAAATATGCAAAAAGATATGAAGAATATAGAATTGTTGTAACCAATTTAATCATCAACAACAAGCTCGTCGAAGAAACGTAAAGACTGTCATTCAGTCCGTCATTACGCGCGTAATGTCGTACAACTCTTCCCATACAATTCAGTCCGTCATTACGTGCGTAATGTCGTACAACTCTTCCCATACAATTCATTCAAAACATTGACTTTTAACATTACATTCATATTGGATGAGGGTCAAAGATACAAACTTTATTCCACCCAGATCACCTTCTGTTAGATGAGGAATACAAAAGAATATATAATTAATAGATGAACATGCGTCTAACAAGATAAAATAATTATATTAGTTCTAGTCCTTTTGTACAGAGGACATGTTATGTAAATACAAACATATTTGGTGCACAAAGTGTATAAAATAACTATAATACCATAATGTAAGACATACAAATCATATACTGATGTATAACTCGAAATTCTTACTAATTCGTATGAAATTTTTTTTCTTCAATTTATACATATATTCGGAATAATGAACTGAAAGGTAGAACTATACATGATGATTATTTTACCATAATAACTGTAATATATTTACAGAGATTCATGAGTTTATTTTCCTGGGAATTCAAAAAAGCCCTGGAATTTAAAACATTTGGTCTACAATAGTATTATTTTCTTAAATATGGTTCTGCAATTATAGTAAAATTCATCACCCAGGTCATTTTCATTACATATAGTATAAAATCTTTCCTCTTTACGGGGTGTTTATCCTTCTTCCCATCTCGACTGGTATATGATGATTATGAGGTCTAAATGTAGAGTAAATGACTCGTAGATTGTTAAGTAGACAAGGTAAATAATCCTCAAAATTCAAGTTTGTTTTAGAAGGTCTATAGGTAATAACCTCATTCGAATAATTGTTATTGCTACCCCATGTTTGAAGATACATATGAGATAGTCTGGTCTTTATGGTTTGTAATGTTTATTAGGGAAATATTATATATACCATATAAATCCATATATATGTTCATCAAATATAAATTGTTCACAATTTAACCAACGATACGTATTGCTTTTGCTTCTCATAACATCTATTATTATATCATATATTACTTTTACATGCTTGCTTTCTTTGCTTTCTATCAATCTACGGTAAAACTTAACAATATTTGTTTTGGGTTTCTTCTTGTTTCACCATAAAGCATATAAAAAAGTGTGTTCTTCTTGTATCCATGTTAAGAAATCTGTATGAACTCTCTCAAAGACATTCATTTTCTCAATACGCCAAAATCCCTGATCCATACAATAGAATAGATACCATAGTCCTATCAAATAGTTTCAGTTGGCAATCAATTGGTAGTTCAAGTTTTATAGTACGCTTTTTTGACAAGAATACCGATGTTTTGCCTTTTAAACCGTTTTCTTCATTACCTTGGAAAACTTTCCAGTTTTGCTCACAATAACTCCAAGATAATTGTATTCACATACCTGCTCTAATTTCAAGCATTTAGTTGTATAATTGAATGTTTTCCTGCAATCTTTACCAAATATTAGTACTTTAGTTGTGTTTGCCTCTAATCTTTACCAAATATTAGTACTTTAGTTGTGTTTTGCTGTAATCTTTACCAAATATTAGTACTTTAGTTGTGTAAACATTAACTTTGAGTTTACAAGTATCACAGCAATTTCTAAAATTATTGATCATTAACTGAAGATCTTGCTGATTATCGGCAAGAAGAACGGTATCATCCGCATACAAAAGTAAAACCGATTGTAGATATCGACCTATGTAAGACCTATGTAAATATGGTCTGTTCTCGAATAACCTAATGCTGACATTCTTTCTATATAAAATAATTTGTTAGGATATTACTAAGGATGGAAGTAAAACGTTTTCCTAGTTACATAAGTAGTGTTATATGTCTATAATTGTTAGGTTAGTTGGGATCTGCATGTCTATATATTGGTCTTATGTTACCAATCATCCATGGATCTGGGATTACCACTGTGTCCAAAATCAGATGAAAGTTTTATATATATATATTCGGTATTTTTAGGTATTTATTGCATACATTGTCTAATTCTGCAGCCTTATAATCTTTTTTTTTAAATTTAGCGATGTTTTGTGAATTTTATTCTCAGTAAGTGGGTCATCTAAAGAAGATGAGATATTTATAAATTTTGAAACATTAAAAGATTTGTTGTGTTCCAAATCTTCCGCATTCAGATTTTTTAAACATTCATAGAAATTATTTTCATCAGCTTGAATAGTTGCATCTACCTTATTTATCGAATGAACAAGCTTTCAAAAGAATCTTGGGATTTTCAATATTCTCTCGTCTATTTTTATTTTTCACTCATATTTTGAATTTAGAATGGAAATGTCAAGTAGTTTTCATTTTGCATTCATTTCTCATATTTATAAACAAAATTCAGTTTCATAATATTTATTAAAAAAATTAGTTTAATAATAATAGAAGATTTATATGTAACCTTGGACCCAGATCAAGCATCAGACAATATGAACATAAAAGTGTGGAAATGCTAAAAGTATTGGATAGTGTGGAACAATTATGACTCAATCAGGCTCAGAATTTTGTATGAGAAATGTCCATTTTACCTGAGCTAAAGATTTCTGAAAATTAGTGATCATAACCATTTTGTGGGGTAGTAAATTTTAACTTCAGCAACTTTCTTGTGTGACATCATCAAGACTGGAATCTATTATCCAGTTTTATCAAGGTTGGAGATGAATCGAGGTGTAGAACGATAGTTAGGAGAAGAACAACAAAATACCCATTAGCTGACGTGTCTACCATCGTTTCCGATCCACCATAGTGTCTATCTCTGCCCCACTGAGACAAAACGCTACATTCCTACATTACCATGCGCTCATACGAAAGAGTGTGTTTCTGAAACTAAATCAATTGAATAAATTATATTGAGCATCGCCACAATGCGCACGAACGGCTTGTGTACTGCTCCTGCCCATTTCAGTCAAATTACACAAAGAAACCGAGAGTATATCCCGATATTGATTGTTGGCATAAACAACCACTTTACATACACGATAACTGTTCAGTTATATTAAAAAATAACGCATCACTTGTTGTGATGAGTTGTGAGCTTTGACAATCCTGTGAAACGCGCTCAATATTATTCAACAGATACGCGTCAAGGGTTACCAGGAATTGTGAAATGCGCGTTTCACAAATGCATCTGCTACTAAAGAGAGAGAGAGAGAGAGAGATTATTGTAGTATTATGTTATGTTAATAACTCGATAGATGAAAACATTGAGTTTACTCGGTCTTCATCCATAGTGTCACGTTGAATTCTCCGCTGCTCTAGATTTCGAATCACATGAAGGAAAGCTAAGGTAGTATTAAACAGCTCATAGGATGAATTTTTTTTGAAGAGACATCAATCCTTGTCTCCATGTTTCGTCCTCGTTATTTAAAGTGAATAGAATTAGAATATAATAGTTTATGCAGCATTAAACATATATAACGCTTATAGCCCTAATGTGAACAGAGTTAACATAATGTGCTAATACAGTAAATTATTTACAAATATGTATATGACAACAAAAACAATTATCAAGGAGCAAACAAAGACAGTAGTGATCACGATATTATGCTGTCTCTTAATTTAATAAACAAATAAATGTATTTAGCTAGTCTAATAAGTTTATCTTTTGACTGACCGGACATAACAGATTTAAATATGCGTAATTTAGGACACAAGCAAATGTACTTAGGTAAATATTTGTTTCGAAGGTCACGATAGAAAGGACACACAAGGAGGAAGTTATACTCTGTTTCAATCATATTTTGATTACATAATACACAAAACCTCTCTGTCGATATGTTTCAATGATGACCTAATTCTATTACAAGGTTATGCGATACTGTTCTAGAGCGAGTAAGAGCTATTCTAAATTTATCATTTGTAATTGTATACAGGCATGCTTCCAACTCAAAATTGTTTTTTACATAGCATAATAAGTCAATTAACTAGAGGCTGCTAGGAATTCCCTCTATGATTGTATAAACTGGTCATAAAATCTGTGTTTAATTACACAATGGGGTATCACAACATTATGCTTATTCAGCCATAAATATGACAGTACTAATTCATCTAGTATACGTTTAATTTGGTAAGCCCAATTTACACCATTATAAGTTATACCAGAATCAAGATCAGTTTTCTACATTAAATATATTTCAGACAACAAGGAATTACGGGTTGATAAAATTCCTGACCAAAACTTCGTATTTTTTGTACTATATGAAGTGTTACTCTGACAAGCTCTCCATATAATGCATCCAAATTTGTACATTTCTTAACTTCCAAGTTATTTTCTACAGAATATCAAATACACATTTTCCACATGCTTTACATTGTGAAATCTCCATACTTCAGCACCATAATGAATTACAGAAAGTATTAAAGAATCATATAATTTTTTCTGTGATTGGTAGAGATACATCATATATTATACAACTTTTGTAAAGAAAATGGACCGTGTTTACTTAAACATTTTTGTTGTGTTCTGAACCATCCTCCATTTTAAAAAAAAACATAATTCCAAGATATTTAAAGTGGTGTCATGTTGTATGCACAAGGGGGCAATTCTAGTGCAGAAAAAACATATGTACTATCCGGGTTCAATATGAAATTTCGGCCACCAATGAGCATGAGCGGCTGCCCATTCTCTCCTAGCTCTGTTTTCCTGGGTTTACCAAATTTTTCATAATGATTTATTTTGTGGGAAGTCAGTCTCTACTTTCCTTGCCAATAAAGTAATATTTGAGACGCAATTGTCACAGCCTTATATATGAAATCTCTCAGATTTGCCCTGCACAGGTTCCCTATGGGTTTGAAAATGGCGAGTTTTACGGATTTTCACACATTGTGGCAGGAGGGGGGGGGGGTGACTCTAAAGTGGGTAACCACAGAAGGCTCAGCTTTGACCTGCCCATCTGTTTACTCAGAGGGTTTCTTCATTCTCTGACGAGTTTTAACATGTATATATGTTGGTTGTTATCTAATTTCATTTTCATAGCAGCTACATCCTTGAGACTCCATTTAGCCGAAAACTGTTCAGTGCAACCTTAATGAGCATTTATATGCTGTTCAGACTAACGTCTTCGGATTTCAATTTCCTACTTGAAATCGATTAATATTACTATATCCCTAAAGTAAAACATTCCTTAAAGAATAGTATGATTTAAAAAAAGAAATCATGAAACATGACCTTCCCCACTCCCAGTCCCTTTTACCAGCAATAGGGATCTACAGAAATATGCAATTTTCACCTAGCAATGTGAGTAATGATAATTAACTGTAATTTGAAAATGTCATCTCTTATTCCTTAGATGTTTACGATTCATATCACAGTGTCACCATTGGAAAGTAATCTCGATGTCACGAGGATCAATGGTTATAAAGTGTAAAAGCATAATATTTCACTATTTTAGGTCAAAATTTGAGGTATACCAGTTTACAAAATCGTTATTCCTTTACACTATATTAAAAATAAGTTTCAGCTTGAAATGACAAACTTTGTATTCAGTAGACTACTTTGATTACGCTTATTGTCGTGGTTCGCATTTTTGTTGGTCATTTTTGGTGATCTGAAGCTAAGGTTTCCTATACGTGGGTAATACACGTGTAACGAAATTCACTGCTAAACGGTACTTTAAATGGGTCCACAGGTGGAATATTTGTACGTGCAACAAGGAAAAAAATGGGTACCGTATTATTCATAATCAATCATATTATTACGTAGCAGGGAGAGGCAGGATTTGACAAACATTCGAAATTTTCTTAAGGTTGCACTAAACAGTTTCGTATGATTGGCCATGTGGTAACTTTTTGATTGAAGAGACATACATACTTTATCTCCAAGTTTCTCCCTGGCTATTTACAATGCTGTCAATAATACATGATTGCCTGTTATCCGTCTCAGGCTGATCCGATGGTTGGATTCGACCTTTCGGTCGCGAGTCCGGCACGCTAACCACTGGACCACAGCAGCTCCTACATCCAGTACTCGCCTCTTACGACAAACAAGAGAGCGCAACGGAACTATTCTACATTCCCCAGCCTGCAGGGGGTGGGAATAATCACATGGTGGTTGGAGGAAGAAGATAAAAACTCAGCTTTCATGAGTTACCAATTTTCAATTGGTTGAGACTTGTCGTTGATTTTTTACATACATTTATTTGCAAAGTGTTATTCAAGTATAATCAGATTCTGCAACTATGTATACCACACGGGCGTCACATTCTTGACAGGTTTAGCGTGTGAAGTATGAATGCACCAACAGTAGACATAAATATTGAAAACAATTATATATATACTAGTCATCGAATTAATTACCGAAACCACAACTTCCACTGATACCACACCATCATCAGCATAAGGGCAGCAACAACAACAACGGTGACAAGGACGAAGACAAAAACAAAAGCATATATTGTTTAAATTTCGTTCATATCAAAGAATGTGGTGAAATATAATGTTCATAACGTTATGATTACTTCAAATTTAATTTAACGATGCTCCTTGTCGGATAAAAGATCAAAATGTGATGTAAAATATTTCCAGTTTTCATTTCTGTGCAGCTATTATTAAAGCGGAATCCACAGCGCCACCCCCGTACCCGTACGACCAGCCCCAAAGATACGGACAAACCGGGAGATATGGTCAACCTCAGGGATATGGTCAGCCTCAGGGATACGTGCAACCTGGAGGATGTGATCAAACTCAGGAGTATGTGAAGTCCCAGGGATACGGGCAACCGGCTGGACCCGAGATTATCACAACACAGACCAATGTAGCCTATGTAAGTTTCGTGTGTTATCTCAAAATAAAATTACCTTCATCCAGCCTAAATTCATCGTCGCAAGCCACGGGAGAATTCCTCGTTTCATATGAATATGCATAAACCTGCTTAACCATTCACTGCAAGCGCGAGTAAAATCTCGCCATTGTGACCCAACATGACTTTTCACGCTGTTTGAATGAGCCAAACAAAGTTTCTCTTTCAAACACTGACGATGTATTTTTGTTTATGCCAAAACATGAAAAACGAGGAAATCTCAGCACAGGCAGACACAGGTGATAATATAGCATCTCTCGTGGCTTGCGACGAAGGCCTAAATTATCCTTCTTTTTAGTTTCAATGTATCTGATTTAAATGGGAGGGAGATATTTTAGTACTATTTTTAATTAGTACTAAAGACTTGGAAAAAGTGAAATTGAATTTTAATATTATATTCATTAGTTGGGTAAATGTAAATAAAGATTTAGTTTTGACGTTGTGTATTCTAAGGGAATAAATAATAATAAAGTCCTTCATATGGATAGGCTAATCAAAAACCGATTTCAACTCCTATTCATTCTGCAGTGCAAACTATTTCAGATAAACACACACACACACACACACACACACACACACACACACACATATATATATATATATATATATATATATATATATATATATATATATATATACCCACAGAACAGAAAGAGAGAGAGAGCACAAGTCAAGTTAAACTTGAATAACTCAATCACTCAAATAGTTGGCATCACTCGAATGGTTTCCTCAATACCGATAAAATTTCCATCAAAAAGTCAGTTCCGCAGCATAGCACTTCAAGTTTCTTTAGTTTATATATATATATATATATATATATATATATATATATATATATATATATATATATATAATATATATAAAGAGAGAGAGAGAGACAGAGAGAGAGGTTTATTTTTTTTATAATTGTATTGAGTTTATTTCAATACCATTCAAAACACTGATCTATCATATGGCAAGTTCATACCTTGATAGAATGATAAAGAATTTTGTACAGATGCAAAGTAGCATGTGAGTTATACGGCCTCTTTGTTTGCTAGAGTTTTTGTATTGAATAACAGTACATCTTATGCAGTTTTCAAAGAGTGAACGGTAAACTATTTCTTGCAGAATTCTTTGTTTTGTGATTTTGAATTAGTTCGCGGCAAAATACAGCAGAATATAAAACTCTGGTGTAAACTCATTTGTTCCCAAGATCCTAAACAATCTAAATTTAAAAGATGTTTATTTACAAATATTTATAAAGCCTTTCAAATGTACAGGTCACGTACGCTTTGCCCCTTTTGTATCACTTGTATGAAGTAGATTTAGATATAGGTTGCATCGAGATGATCGGCACGTACGTTATTTCACGTGTTTCTCCCACTTGTCACAACAGTTATGCCCCGAGTCATCTACTGTTAATTCATGTTGCTATCTACAATAATTAATCATTTCTGATTTACTTGTTGACTAGAATAAAATAATACAACCTGCTATCCTTAAAACTGGACCGTTCCATTTTGTGTTTACAATAATATTTTCATGAAAAAATTGTACATTTGTCTCAGTGGAACAATAATATCAGAAGTTCCGTGGTGAAGCTGAGACAGTACCTCTCTACTTTTCAATGTTTACTCTTCGTTAATGCATTGAAATAAAATTTATCGTCAAATTTATCCTTGATAAAATTAAATTATGGATAAAGAGTTCTCTTTGAAGATTAAATATTTGCATACCAATTCAGATATAGTGATATCTTTAACACTTGGATCAAAATTAACTAAAAAATATTCAACATCTATAAAATCTGTACACATCCATACTTCAGATAAACTGAATCTATTCAACATTTTCTGTACAAATGAAACCCAGTTCAAATGATTCGTTCAGCATTATAAAGAAGTGCATTTCGTAAAACAATATTTTCTTATTCTTATTCATTGTGACGTTGTGCGGTGTAATATACACGAACAAGAAGATAAATTATGATATGGGCAGATTCACTTGAATAATACTGTAATCATGTGATACATTTTCTTTCAAAATGTTTCATACCTCCTTGTGGCATGTTTCTACAGGAAGAAAATGATTTGCTGTTCGAAAATTGGAAATAATTAATGTATCCTTTCACGTAGGCTTTCACATATTTTCGAAATCATGGATACCTTTTAAAAGAAGTAAATGCAGATAATAAAATGTGTCTACTGTGTCAATCCTCTGACCATAATAATACCAAATCTTTTCATTATTTTTTAAAATCCCCCTTCTCCTAAAGAATATAGTTTGTACGACATTTATCTTCATAACCACATTTATTAAAATCATTATGTAATGTATGCCATTGATATTGTTGCTGCTACTTATTATCTCTTTCAATTATTACAAACAGGCCACCCCAGGTACTGTCGTAGTAAGAAGCCGTGAGCGACCACCCGACAGAACTGCGCTAGCCTGGCTTGTATGTCTATGCTGTTTTTGGCCAACAGGCATCTGTGCAATCATGTATGCCAATGAGGTATGTGACATAATGCTTATCCGTTACTTCAACATACGGGTCAGAATTCGGTTTCGGGTAGGTGACAATATTCGGTTTACTCAGACATTATCCACATTTCTGTGTTAAATTATCAATATCAATATTAATTTCTGAATTATTTGAAATAGAGTTCATACAGTCTGTGGGAATTAAAATGTTATTATACTTTTCATGACACTTATTTATCTGAAAACAGACATGGCGCTATTTCCGGATTTAATTTATCTCTGACTGTTTATATCACCTCTTCAACAGGATAAATGTCGACTTTCGATAGTTTATTCCGGGCATGACGTCGATGGTAAATTTAAACATCAAGTCCT
The DNA here is from genome assembly GCA_029931535.1 of Margaritifera margaritifera. Classification (NCBI taxonomy): domain Eukaryota; kingdom Metazoa; phylum Mollusca; class Bivalvia; order Unionida; family Margaritiferidae; genus Margaritifera; species Margaritifera margaritifera. The sequence continues at coordinate 1,313,548 of JAQPZY010001539.1, read as the reverse complement.
TACGCTTGATTTTGAGGTCATTTTGCAAAGGTGGCCAAATCATGGCTACACATGAAACTTATTTATTCACTTTGATTTATTGACTTTAAAGTAGATATTTTATTTTCATAAACGTAAGTTCGATATTGCGGTACGTGATCCTTGGTAAAAGAAGTTAATGTCTTGTCCCTCCACGTGACGTGAGATATAGAGTTCTCACTCATTTTTGCATACTGAGGAGAGGAATTTAGGAAATCCCCGGCAAAGTAATATCAATTATGTGTCAAAGACTCACTAGATTGAACACAATATCAACTACTCGTATGTGTCAAAGACACACACAATTCAACGCAATATCAATTATATATCAAATACTGACAAGATTCAACGCAATATCAATTATGTATCAAAGACTGACAAGATTCAACGCAATATCAATTATGTATCAAAGACTGACAAGATTCAACGCAATATCAGTTGTCTATCAAAGACTCACAAGATTCAACGCAATATCAATTATGTGTCAAAGACTCACAATATTCAACGCAATATCAATTATGTATCAACGACTGACAAGATTCAACGCAGTATCAATTATGTATCAAAGACTCGCAAGATTCAACGGCTGACTTCTGCATATATGAAAACAATTTTAGTTTTTCATCGACAACACGTTATAGATCTAATGAACAAGATCAATGACCGATAAACGAGTCCTAAATCATTGCTCTTGCTCCTTTCTTGCGAGAACCTCTTATGGTGTTTATAATGTTTGACAAAGTTTAATGGCCTCTTAAAAATCTCCTAATACGAATAGAAATGCTCAATTCGATACATTTTGACATAGTGTCAATATTGCGGCCGGTTAGTAGAGTCTCTTAAATTTGTTTTCTCCTTCTCTTCCATTTTCCACTTGAACTTTCCATTGTCCTTACAACTACATGACCCATGACCAATCTCTTTGGTACTTTATGTCGATTTTGCTAATTATAAAAATGTAAATTTAATAAGAATTATAAGATATACTTAATTATAACATGAAAAAAGAACAAAACAACATTGACAAATTCTAAGCTTCTCCTTGGATGCTCTAAGGATTTCGCAGTGATAAAGTTTAATACTTTCTCTACAAAATGTGCCTTTTTCCAGATCGTTTAGCATAACACATTCATTGCATACAATTTAATGGTCGGACCTGTTAATCAAGGAGAATTACTATTAATTACAGACTAAGAAAGCAAATTCAGCATGAGACGTAATTTGCTCACAATGTCAATTTTCCATTACAAGGCCAAAAGTTAATAGCTATTTTCGTTCCAGCTATATTTTGTCTTTTCTTACAATAGTTAAACATATATAAATTATCATGTAAGTACATGAAATAAATGCATGTAGCAAAATAAATCATAAAGTCCTTTAAATTCAGACAGGCGGCAATTAGGCGTCATGCATATGATTAATAACGTGAACAACTTAAAGTACAGAGATGTCCACGTGATAAAAATGTTGTATTATATCGTGCAGTATGCACAATATAGAATATAGTAAATACACTTTTCTAAACATTTTCCATCATGACGTCGGCCTAAATATCGTTTTCGATCTTCTATTTTTTTTAATTTTTTAATTTTTTTTCTCTTTCTCAGGCTAGCCGTGAGGTCGACAACAACGAAGCTTGGAGAAAGTTTAGACTGGCCAGGATATTTATAATTGTCTCCTTCGTGTGTGGATTAATTGCCATCGCATTTGCTATTTGGAGAGCTGTGTACGCGATGAATTCTTACTACTCGTATTAGTGTTAATATAGTGAAGAAAGTAAGGTTGAATACTGTTTAGTAAAGATAACATATTTCCTTTATGCAGGGTGACAAAAATAGACTTGGGTAAATTCTGCAAGTTTGAAATTTCGGGGCAAATAGCTTCCTGCCTTGGGCGTTGACGAGAATTTGTAGACCTGTTCAGTTCACTTACAGTCTAACTTCGACTATTAAAGTCTATTATTATGAAGCAAAGAACGGCATACAATGACAAAATATTCACGGTGAACTTTCGAAGGAATATAATATTCTGGTGTACAAGAAAACCACAAAATATTATTTTTGTGTCGATTTCATGTCCACATTTCTCTTCAAAATTTGCAAAGATAACCTTTCCACCCGAAGTCCGCAAAAGCAACTGAAATGTTGCGGTTTGGGAAGAAACACAGGTCAGTCTGTCACATCTGGTACAGTTTCAGTAATAAGCAGTATATGACTTAGAAATATTTTATGTTTGAAATCCTGTGTGATATAAAACATGGAAGTTCCTGAAGTCTTCAGAATATATTTGAAAAAATATCGCAATAAATCTTGTAAGACTACGCCAACTCTTTATTTTTGTTTTTTTTCACTCGAAACGACAGAAGTCATGATCCAACTACACAAACAAACGAATAACCAAACTCATTTTTGCTATAGCCCATACTCAGTAAAATCACATTGTGCTATGTGGTGCTAATGTTGTCGACAGCCATTCAAAAATTTTCAACATTCCTCCTCCAGTATCTGATAAGGCGAAGGACTTCAGGGTAAAGCAGTTACTATATCGAAAAGAGATACAAGAGGCGTCATGCAAATCCAGCAAGAATTGCAAATCAAATTGCAGACCGAAGTTTTCAGTGACGATGTTTACTCACATCAGACCTAATTTACAGGGACAATAGTTAAATATCGTCATTCATCAGATTTAATTCCAACACGTAAAAATATATTTCCTATACCTGTTGTTGCAATAAAAAATAAAAAATAAATTTAAAAAATTTACACAAAGTTACATATCCATTGCACAACGATAAAAGCCGAAGCAGACTGGGTGACCCGATACTCGACATGTTTTATTCCACAAATGAATTATTAGGATAATGCTAATAACAATGCCAAAATACTAATATTCAAATTAATGCAAGTACTGATGATGATGATGATGATGATGATGATGATGATGATGATGATGATGATAGCAGCAGCGGTGACAATAACAACAACAGCAATGACGACTACAATAAGGAAGAGGACAACGATGACGACTATGATGATGATGAGCGACAATAACGGTAGTAGTGCACTTCAACAAATCGAACTCACCTCAGATTCGCTCTCAGCGAGACTTAAACTTAAATTTCCAACGATAAGGTCTCTGAAAAAAGGCGCAAAACAAATGCGAATGTGTATGTTTTATTTATGTCCGCTAAGCCATGATTTATTCATGTTGCAACCCCGCTGAATTTCTTGAAAGGATCGTATATCTTTCTCTTTGTGTTTTCCACTGGTGTTGTATGTATGTATGTATGTATGTATGTATGTATGTATGTATGTATGTATGCATAATAATGCATGTATGTAGTATGGTAGGTAGGATACAGTAGAGAATTTGTTTTGTCTGGAGTATATTTCGAATGGGTTCATACAGCGATTCATGTATTTGCCCGAAGCATACTGATATTTGATGATGATGATGATGATAATGCTCTTAGGCTTACCACATTGATCCATCTTCCCGGTTTTTAAAGAAAGAATATTCAGTTATAAAATATAACCTCTGTTTTACTCTTCATTCTATTTCAAGATGCATTAGGTTAATGATGTTTTCCTAGGGGTGAGCCTGAAGCTGTGAGTGTTGAAGGGGGACAGGGTGGGGGTAGGAGTGGGAGTGGTCATATAGTGGTGGAAGCATCAAAATGTACGGTTGCGGATGGGGGGGGGGGGAGCGAGCTGTGGCGTGAAATATGATACCTTATAGCAAATTATTTAGTTGTTGTCAGCATATTTCTCGCTGTTGGACTCCCCTAGTCGTTGTCGTCAACCTCACTACAATAATTGTCGTGATCGTCTATTTATGTATTTTTTAATTTTTAAAAACGTATTTACCTTTCTTGCAAAAGAGAATATTATTTAAATTTCCATAAATTATTGCATAATCTTAAATTGTGTTTTTTACGCTCCTACGAGCATACACACACATACACATAAGAGCACACACAGACAATACACTACTTTCAGCAGAGCTGATGGTTAGTAGGAGAAAACCCCAAAACAAGCACACGAAAATTCCACTCCTGAAATTTCAGTTTTTAAAAGACAATACTTTATATCGTGCTGATGTTTCTTTTTTACCAAATCTTTCAACACGGCCTAGTGTATAACTTTATAATTCAGTGACATTTAACTGAAGAAATATGTTTCTGAAGTAAATAGTTATTGAAATATACATATGTGCAGAAAATATCTTATAGAAATCAAGCTGATCTGTAGCAGACACAAATCTCTTTTGTTTTTTTGAAAAGGTAGTATAGTATAATTTCTATTTGTGTATATTAATTTCGGCTGCGAATCACTGAGTCGGCAGTGACTTGATTGTACAGGCGAAACTTACATATATATATATATATATATATATATATATATATATATATATATATATATATATATATATATGGAGACAGAATATTATCACACTAATATTCGAACCTAATTCAATTCCGCGGGTTACGGCACCAATCACCTTGCATGCACGAACAAGACTCCTTACCCTCTTGCCCTCTTGACTAAGCGCACACCCCCCAAAAAGGATGGGGCTTAGTCCTGAATATAGTAATTTGTGCGTAGCAGACACAATCGCATGACGACCCATTAAATAACTCTCATCCAAGTACACAGTCACTCCGGATTCCTCCGACAGAAATCAAGGCATATAAATAGTAGTATGTGGCACTATGGGGTAAAAAATGACACTATAGGGTCTAATGGGAATTCAACATAGGAATGGCTGTCTGGGGTCTAACGGAAATGTAATGTTAAAAATGTCCATAGCATTAACATTCTGGGGCTGTCTGGGGTCTAACGGGAACTTAACGTGGGAATGGCTGTCTGGGGCGTAACGGGAAGTTTAATGTTAAAACACAACTTAGTGACAAATACCCAGTTGCCTACTATCCAAAACCCAGTTATATACTATCCAATACCCTGTTATCTACTATCCAACACCCAGTGATCTACTATCCATCACTCTACTATCCATTACCCCACACATACTATCCAATACAACGTTTGGCTGACCAACACTCGGTGATCTACTATCCAATACCCATTGATCTACCATCCAAAAACCCACACCTACTAACCAACACGCCTTTTTGATAGTTACATAGAACTAAACACATCTTTCAGACAAAACGCAACTACTGACTTTGAAATACAGTTGTTAAGTTAATGAATAATGCTTTATTTGGGAAAAAATGGAAAATGTAAGAAAGCGAACTGATGTATAAATATGCACTGACTAAGGTAATATTTTTTTTTTGGGGGGGGGGGGTACCTCAAAAGGATATTTCATTTGGAAGAAAAACAATAACAGATGAAGATATGGTGTTAGTTGTTTTAAAAAACAAGAAAGAAAATTATCCCAATCAATTTACAGTGCTACAATTCAGTAAGTTGCTGATATATGACGTTTACTACAACAGGCTAAAGAACCAATATGATGACAAAATGAAGTTATTAATGACCGATATAGATTATCTGTCCATTAGTATTGAAACACACAACTTCTATATTGATGCGAAGAAAAGAAATATATAGTTTTAAGACAAAAGCGATTACAAAAATGATAACATGTATGGAATATCATTAGGTAACAAGAAAGTTGTTGAAGTATTCAAACATGAGATGAATGGCGTACCAATACAAGAATTTTGTGGCTTTAGAAGACAGCTCCAAGCTTTTAGGACTGACATAGGAGAAGAAAGGTATGCAAGAGTATTAAGTATGTTGGTAAAAATAACCTGAAACTAGCTACGTAGAAAGATTGTTTATTGAAGCGAACAATATATCACCAAGAAATGAATTTAACTAGATCATACCATCACGAGACATACAATGTCGCGATAAATAAGGTTGCTCTTTCACCATATGATGATAACAGTTATTTTGTTGATATTTGTTGATATTTTCTTGGGAGTTTAGCCAGTTAATCTCCTTCTGCCCTGTAATCATGTGGATATTCCAGTCTCATTCAAAGCTTATTTCTTTGTTTTCTTTTAACCTTTCAACTATTTCATTTGTAAAACTGCTGGAACTACATCGTTGTCATTAAAAATACACTCTGCAGTTCTGTTTATCTCGACTGCAAAGCATAACAATAACCATAGTGTTTTTACGGACGTCACGAACAATTGCATTATATTTTTGTGTTATGACCTACACATATATTCGTTATGTCTACCACTGAATGCTAACTTGATTAGATTTATTGCTTCACGTGTGCATCATCAATGTTTCGGCAATGGTCTATAAAAAAAAAACTATTAGTTTCCTGGTATAGACTAATAAGTCATTACAGCCATCTATCTAATGTATCACCAGTTTTGATGCTTCTGTGAATTGTTGATCTAATGTTTACCCCTTTGAATAAAACATGTTTGATAAAATTTCGTCAGTGATCATTACTATTACTGTTATTGAATTGAAATACTTCTCATGATCAGTTTCTCTGTCCTTTTTACAGAGTATCAAGACCCCATTTAGACTCATTTTTGGTGATGCCAGTATTACATTTGTTAAGGTCGTATTAGCAGCTATTTCAATAATTCTCTCTCGTGTGATAAAAAGCCATTTTCTGTTGTAAGTTTTATTATGCATAAAGGTAGTGCAGATAATGTCAATGCAATCAAAATGTTTTTATATTATGTTTCAATCAAATCTAGTGCAAACTTATCCTTCATCAACTTGTAACACTACATATGTTATGCGGTTCCTTTATGTACATTTATTTACTGTTTAATCATGTTATCAAGCTTCAGGACTTCTTGGCCAGTCCCTAGAAGAGAATAGATTTAAACTGGTAGTTCAGAATATTTGCCTTTGCATCAGAAACAAAATAAATATACATTTCGTGTACTACTTTTTTAATTATTTTTAATTTGTTTTTTCTTCTTTTAAATCTGAATTCAATAATTTATTTATTTAAAATAATTCATAGTTGTTTGTATTCATAAAATATATAATAATACAATTGGGTGCAATAGGTGATGGCTTTTCGTCCTATATTTTGCGGTCCTATCTTTTATTTTATCTTTAATACGGATAAAGATTGTCTTGACGACCACTGAGCAAGGAGTTACGCTCAATATATTTTACAACCACTAACCCAGGTTTCTCTCATAAAAATGTGACGACCATCTAGCCAGGTTTTTCTCATACAAAAACTTCACGACCTTTGAACCAGACGTAACGCTCATAAAAATTTGACAACCAATGAGCCAGAAGTTACATTCATACGAATGTGACGACCACTGAGCCAGAGTTTTGTTGTTATAACAACTATTTTGAGAGGTAATGAACCTGTTTTGTTTCTTATGCTACTAATATATTTGAGCAATTTATAATGAATGCCAGATTTGTTCAAAAGTCAGTGTGTCCAAAATATATTCACAAGACATCTCTGACAATACATATGTGATCAATTGCTGGTACAAAAGCAGGTCGTCATCAAAATTATATATGATCATTATATACATACGTGAAAATAGGATTTGGATATAAGCATTATCGACTTACATGGGTTAAAATGGAATTTGGATGTAAGCATTATCGACTTACAAGGGATCTGCAGACAGCTATGTCTCGCCTTTTTCAGACTTATGGATTCACACAAAAATTTTAACTTTGACTTTCACACATAGACATTAAAATGACGCCGGCGCTGTCGCAGCGCTGAAGAAGAATGACATGCTGCTCGCTGTTTTTTGCAGTTTTCTCCGAAAAGACGAAACAAAAACAACATGGGGATTAAATTACATATCATGATGTCCTAGCTGGTCACTAGGTACACCACAGCACATCAGATTTCGGTAAGCGTGTTGTTATCCATGACATTAGGGTGACGCAGTGCACAGTTCTATTTTTGCTTTAAACTTTAATTACACAAAGGAAATGATTTATGTTTCAAGAGGATGGGCCATTTGGTTCATTGATTTTCATTTAAACCACATATTAGATTAATTTATGTGAACTAAAGTCGCTGTAAATAGTAGTAGTAGTAGCAGTATGACCACAATGACAATAATGATTTTGACTATTGATTTATTAGTTTTAGTGGCAGTCGACGTCATTGTTATCATCCTTATCAAGGATAAATGATGATGTGGTTGCTGTATGTAATACATGTGCAAGGAGTGACATTTCCATGAATTTGAACTTTGGTTGTTATCAACAATAACAGCTACAATTCACTGTTTAATTTATTAATTAATAATATATATAGATATATGGATATATGTGTGTGTGTGCGTGTGTGTGTGTTGTCATTATAACCGGGGAATTTGCCATTAGAATCAAATTTTTGAAATACGCAGTTTCAGTAGGTATTTGCAAGTAATTCATCAATCCATGTGAACAATGTAGCCCTTCGTAAATATGATTTACGTAAGTTCTCAATTCTTATCAAATGTATATATAAAGCCTGGCAAGGTTGAATCGCAGCATGTATAGTATAATTTACATGCTAGTGTAATGAACAAGTGACATTTCCTTAAGAGACCAACAAACGTTTTTCACCTACGGACAAAAAATTTACTCTGAAGGAAACATTCTCGTATATTTGACAGCAGCAAATTCCGATAAATTTATTGCAGCCTATTTTTTATGGTACTAGGACTGTCCTAGAACTTTGGATTATTAACATCAACTGTTTGAAGTCAACAAAGACGAATGGAGTTGGAATAAATAAATTGCATTTTGTACTTTAAAATCATTTTACATCATCAAATTTTGGAACTATCAATGCCGTTATATCACTTTAAGGTCAATTATGCAAAAAGTGTGTTATGCTATTTGTAGAACATTACGTGTAGATTAAAACTAAGTTTCTCCGGTAAAATGTCCTCTCACCGAAAATAATCAAATATGGTATGGGTGAAATTTCTTTTACAAATTGTCACAGCTGACTTAGTCGGTGCTTAATGACAGATGATTGATTGATCAATTTATTGATTGATTCACCGCCTGACTTACTGCATATTGTTACGTGAAACAATATGTTGTGCCTAGTAGATGATAGTATAGTCCCCAAAGATATACCATGGCGGCCAACCCGAGCTGATCTGGACAGGATTCAAACATCAGCCCATTGATTGACAGTCCCGCACGCTAGCCACTGATGAACCATCTTGGTTCCTTTAATGTCAGATGGATCCGAGAAATGAGAGATAAAGGATACTGTAGTCGATTAATTTTATTTTCGTTGATAACTCAATACATTTCGACTTTGAAAAATATCATGTAATTTACCTTCTTTTGTGTGATCAATTTGAGTCTTCTTTTTAATAATCCAGTACTTTCCTCTTTATGGTTGTTCTGTGGCTAGTTTGTTCTTACTCATTGGAATTATGTTGAAATGCAAGAAGTAATAATAAAATGTATACTTTTCAAGGCGAACGGGGATATTTGTAGTTCTTCCGTCTGTGTGTCCTACGTGAATGCGCAATGTTGCTGAACTTATCCTTCATCATTCAAGACAGAGACATATAACTTTAGAAACCGATTTAGCGTACGTCTTAGATGATCGTGATGGCTTAAATTACACACACACACACACACACACACACACACACATTTAGAGGCCAGAGATATTTTGCGTAGTGATATCGCAGAGGGGAAGGAGAATGAAACGTAACATGCCGCTTTGCTGCATATTTCGTCTTTCATATATATTTTATCTTAAGTTGCGAAACTTTCTCCTTTCTTGTTGAAGTCTTTAAAGTGTGGAAAATTAAATGTTTTTGTTCATTTAAATGTGGAATAAGATATGAAAGAATATAGAATCGCTGTAACCAACTTTAACATAAACAACAAGCTCGTCGAAGAAAACGTGGTGACTGTCATCTAGTCAATTTACTAGTAGCTCTTTGGACTCCTTCATGACTGAATAAACTGGCCATAAAATCTTTGTTTAATTAGACTCTGGTGTATCAGAATATTATACTTATTCAGACATAAAGTCGATAGTCCTCATCCATCTAGTATACGTTTGACATGGTAAGCCAAATTTTCACCATTATAAGCTACACCAGAGTCAACATCAGTTTTCAACATTATTATATTGCAGACAGAAAGAGAGTACGGTTTCATAAAATTCCTGACCACAATTTTATCATTCATATTTTTCGTATTATCTGATGTGGTATTCAGACAAGCTCTCCATATAATGCATCCAAATTTTCACATTTCTTAATTTTCAAGATATTTCTACAGAATTTCAAATGTTCCGAGGCAAAGATTATCCTTGCAGCCAGGAAGCGCCATACATAAGTCCACACCGCTCCGCGTCAAGGCGATCTCCTGTCAGACGCCAAACATGTTGCCTTGGCCTCGCATGTTACAGAGTGCCATTCCATTGGAGTCGAAACTATCCACTATCCACTACACGAAGTAGATACAGAACGCAAGATGTCCACCTTTCCACTCGCAACCGCGAAAAACGATTGCTGGACATCAACGACTCGCGCCTCCATGAGGAATGGCGATGCCGTGTAGTAGAAGAGCAGACAATAGCACCAGTTAAAAGAAAAGAGGAGCTGGTACGCCAGGAAAGCAGAATGTCACTGAAAAGATGATGCGAGGAAAGGTCAGAATGTTTACCACAACTATGCATCGATCGAGTTCCTTGGCAAAGTTTTCCCACTGCTTGGCTGGCGGTTGCACTATGAAAACAGCCAGGGTTTCCTGCACAACCGCTCCGACCGTCTTTGTTTCCAGTTTGAGGCCAGGCCCGCAGGCATAGAGCGAGACTTCCATGCGAGTGCAGCCGCGGGCCTAGATGTCGGGATGGAGAAAGGTCTTGCGGAGGTGCTCGTTGGGACAGTCGACGTAGTCTGATAGGTGATCCCCCCTCCCAAAGCTCTCGCGTACCTCACCGGCCTTGAAGTTCGAGGCGGCCTTGATGTCGTACTTTGTCCGCATCGTGTATCCAGTATGAGACGTCTGGACGATGGTGCAAACGAGGTTGCCTATACTGTCGGTGTTGTCGATGATACTGGGCGTGTTGGTTTCTATCTCCTCTGCCAGATCTCCCAGTTCTAACATCCCACAGTAGGCAACCAAGTACTCGACAAAAGCACTGCGGCCCAGCACTCTAGGAAAATCCTGCATGTAGTTGATGCCGTAGCCATTTGCCAGCAGCTGCTGCTCGAAGGCCGGGAATGCCTCCTGCAGGTCTTTTATGGGCACTTCAGACACGTCGATCTTTACAACAAGCACAGCGGCAACAGCCAGCTGCTTGTCCACGCTGTTCGCGTGTGGCTTGTCGGGAAAGTACGTTTTGCACCATGCACGGCCGGACTTGGCTTTTGTGTCAACTTCGATGCGGCGTAGACTCGCAAGAATAGCTCGTACGGCATTATTGGAGACGGTGTGCACGATGTTGGTCTGCATGTGGCCACGGCTGGTACCATCTGCCTTCTTGCCCATGCACTCGGAGACTGCTATCTGGATCCGCCCGACTAACCGCTTGGCCGCTTCTTCGCCCCCCAAGGTGCAGCAACCGCGACCGCCTCTGTACACCAAATCTTTGATCTACATGTAGTCAAAGACGTAGAGGTCGTCTACAACGGTTGGGAGCCCTTCGAGTTGGCGGAGATGTGTGTGGCCCTTGTGGCCTTCAAGGTAGTCGACCCTGACAATGTCGGGAACCAGGTTGCTCCTGTGTGCATTCTCGAGAAGTAGGTGATGGACAATGACCTTGTCGGCGCAGATGCCCATGCGTCGAAACGTTGCGTGCAGTGCCATTGAAGCCAAATATAGTATTTTACTTTGATCGATCTATCTCTCTTGGGCAACCAAATCTCTAATTGGATTTTTTCGACTACTATGCTTTTTGCCTGGGCATATACAGCACAAAAAAGTTGCCAAAACCGTGATTAGTCTGACATTATTTTTTTTTTTATTTTTTTTTTTTTGCGCTATAGTAAATAAACACAATCGGGAGAGTGGGGAGGGTCTCTCCCGGCCTCACAACCAGTTTTTATCCCTGTGGTGCAAAATATCGTATCCCAAGCGACCGAAGACACGACTGGCTCCCTGGCGGTTAACGAGTTGTCGACCCACGGTCGGCTGGTGCAAAACACCTGACCCGATGTGACCAGGAAGAATCATGCGCCAACTATGCGATACTTGTGATAATATAATTGATAAGTTCATCACAATTAAAGTATTTAAGTAATAAATTAAGAAAATGTTTGGCCTTTCCTTGCCCTGTGCTTCCAATAATCATATAATGGCAATCCTGTAACAAGAAGTGATGCTTAGTATTTGTTTTCTTTTTTATTATCAACATCAAAATTGATTATTTGCATTATAATACTTATAAATAAAAAACTTAGTTTGATTTTCGTCATAGCCATTGAGCTTGTACAATTTTAAATATTGTTCTAAGGGTTATACATAGTTTTCACTTGTTTAAAATTTCTTTAAAAAAACATTTTATGGTTTGGTTATTGTCACCATCGAAACTTGATTTTACATGCATTGATAATCCCTTAAAATCGGTGATAGAATTTTAATATTGATCTTTTATCATCCAAATTCAATGCACTATTTATTGATGTTGTTATTACAGGAATAACACTCAATATTACCACAAAAATTGGAATTACTGGTGTTGCCGCCATACTTGCAGTATGAGTGTTGTTATCAGAATAGTTGATATATATATATATAATTTTAACTTTTTTATATGCAGAACACAATCGCCTTAAATAGTCATGTAATTCTATAATGTTACTTGTTGTTTTAATTAATATTTATACTATCATGTTTCATTAGCTTGCAAACCAAATACAGATAATGAAGCAGAAATTTCAATTTCACCTAAACATAATTTTATTTATTTTTTATATTTTCAAAAGAACCAGTCCATATGTTATTTACTAATGATGATTCAGATAACACACTTTCCACACATCAGGTTTATATAATTGCCAAACACTAAAATCACGCCCATCATAATCACGATGCATTAACCATGATTTTTATTTAATATCAGTGTATAGTTCTGGCTTTTTGTTAATAAAATATTCTATTATGTATGTACCAGGTAATAATTCTATGTAATATTCTATTATGTATGTAACAGGTAATAATTCTATGTAAGAATATACTGCTTCTATATTTCCTCCTACTATGAATAGTGTTGTCAATTTCATTTCAATCTGGCTGCTTTTTGTATATTCTAACCAAGATATTGTAGTTTTATTTTGCTCCACAACATCTAAGTTCTGAACCCAATTACATTTTGAACATTTTGGGAATAAAAGAATGATGGTTTATGCTTAACATAAATTTTATCATCCTTAACATTAATGTTATCAACAAACATATTTAATATTTGTCAAGTCAAAATAACCAATAGCTATGTAGCTTGAGAATATCTTATTTCCCGCTATATCTAATGTGCCACCCATTGTATCATCAGATTTTTAAAGGAACATTTTAGAATTATGATCGCGATAATTGTTAATATTCACAAAACGTTTAGTAACAAATCTTTAGAGTTTGTTGAATCAGCTATATTTCTAATTTTTATTAAAAATATTCATATTAACATTACTATAAAATCTTTTAGAACCACTACTGGTTTCACCAACTCTAACAATTTGCCCCTCATTAATATTCATTAGTAAACCATCAGAAGTTGTGAAATTTACAGGATTCTTATCATCACAGTATGTTATTATTTTTTTTCCCGAGTTAGAATGCAAAAGTCTTTCCAGAAGCAATATTGGAACACCTCAACGTTCTTATTTTGTAGTCATCATCACAGAAGTTGACTAATAAACCTCCTTTCATTATATTGCGAGTGTTTTCAAAGAAATTTCATTTAATTTTAGTAATTTTTCATCAACTTTTTGAAATTGATTATCCAAGAAGCCTGTTATAAGAGTGTTGACATTAGTATCAAAATATTCTTTTATTACTACGTCACTTCCGCTAACAGGTTGTCCTAACTTTACAGTCTTATGATTACAGGCTTATGATTATTTATATTGATATTTTGTAACATTTCCGATGATCAGGGTTGTAGACCTACCCCATGGTGAACGTATTCACCTAATTCATTTTTAATACTATCCAGTTCTCTATCACTAGTATCAGTCAATGTATAAAAAATGGCATAACTCATATATAATATAATTATATATTATATTGTTATGTATGATGTTTATATAATATTATAAATATTTTAGGAAATTATAAATGTTTCTTCACTTTAATATTTGCTTAAATCTTAATGTTATCAGGAAAAACATGTTTAACTAGTGTCCTTGAATTAGGTTGTTTTGATCAATATGTTTTCTCAATTTGAAGGTCAAGGTTGATTTTTGTTAACAAGTAAAAATTCCATTAAGATGACTCATGTTCTAGAACATTCTGTCATGTGACCAATCTTTATATATGCCATGTTTTGTGGACATTTATTCAGTTTTGACATTACCATCAGTCTTGTAAAGAGCTATTACAGTTGTGAAAATTCATTACAAATTCTAAGAGAGGAATTATTTTAAATATTCATTGGATTATAACAGTGCTCATAAACTTTTGGATTTTGGATTTTTAATTAATGATTTTGTAATTTAACTGAACTTATTCAGAGATTTTGGAATACTTCATTTTGACATCAGCACATCAAGATTACTAGTACATCAGGACTTTGGAGACCATTAGCACATCATAACATTCAAGGACACAGCCGTGAATTCAGAACATTCTATATTTAGGACTTGTGATTAGAACAATCATTCTTATTGGATTATTAGGATTTCAAAACACATTACTGTAAGTGACTTTTTGAATTTTCATTTTAATTATCTAGTAATAAATTGCTTGTTGATTCTTGCTTGATTTGTTGGTTTCACTTTCTTTCTGTTACATTTTTCTTAGACCATAGAGTCGTAACAGAAATTGGGGGCTCGTCTTCTGGGATCTGAATTTCTTTAAAGCATATTAGAGATATTAAAGTTATTTTTGAAATTAATATTGATTTTGTCTCAGAGAATATTTTTGTCTTTGGCAAAGATTTTTAAAAGAGAATTTTTTTTGTGTGAAACCAACAAGCATTTACAATGGCATCTAATGTTCAGAATTTCATTTCAAAACCTACCCAGGAGGGGTTAGAGTGCATGAGAAAGGATGAGTTGCTCGAGCTTGCCAGAAAATACAGTCTATCTGAGGCAAAAGTATCATTGACAAAACAGGAAATAAAGATTATTTTAATTCAGTATTTAGTAGGAAAGGGAATTTTTGAAAATAGTGCTTTAAGTTTGAAGAGAAAGCCTGTATCTGGTTCTGACAGGAAATTAAGGGAATTAGAGTTAAAGAACCAGATGGATTTAGAGTTGGCAAAGCTTCAGATTCAGAGAGAGAGAGAGAGAGAGAGAAAGAAGAGAGGCAGATACAGATGGAGAGAGAGAAAAAAGATAGGCGGATACAGATGGAGAGAGAGAAAGAAGAGAGGCAGATGGAGAGAGAGAAAGAAGAGAGGCAGCTACAAATGCAGAAGGAAGAGAGGCAAATACAAATGCAGATGCAAAGAGAAGAAAGGGAAATGCAATTTAAATTAAGAGAATTAGAACTGGCAAACAGAGCACACTCCACTCCTTTAAACACAAGTTCAGGTTTTGATGTTACTAGATATATTAGGTTAGTACCCCCTTTTCAGGAAAAAGAAGTAGATAAATACTTTCTTCATTTCGAGAAAATAGCTGAAAACTTGAAATGGCCCAGAGAGCATTGGACTTTGTTATTACAAAGTGTACTTATTGGCAAAGCTCGTGAAGTCTACACTTCACTGTCAGTACAACAAAGCACTGATTATGATGTGGTTAAGGAGTACATCTTGAAAGCTTATGAGTTGGTACCAGAGGCATATCGACAAAGGTTTAGGAATTGTAGAAAAGAAACTGGACAAACTCATGTCGAATTTGCAAGGGATAAAGAACAACTATTTGATAGGTGGTGCTCAGCCAAGAAAGTTGATCACGCTTATGATAACCTCAGACAGCTCGTATTAATTGAAGAGTTCAAGAGGTGCATCCATAGTGATGTTAAAACCTATCTTGACGAGCAGAATGTGGAAACTTTGGAAAATGCTGCTCGTATGGCTGATGATTATTCCTTGACTCACAAAATTTCATTTGGTAATAAATCGTCCTCTCAGCAGTTTTCTGGTAAAAAAACCATTTCAATCTCATTCGAGTACTTCCAAATTTCACAACAGCACAACTGTTAGGAATCAAACATCTGATAAGACTGATCAGAAATCCTTATCTCTTCCTACGTGCACTTATTGTAAAACGAAAGGGCACGTTATTTCTGATTGCTTCAAGTTGAAAAATAAGCAACAGAGAAAAGACAGAGCTTTTCCAAATGCTCTTATTTCTACGAGGTCAAGGTCACGGTCTTGTATTGAAAGCAATACATTTGTTGGGTCAAACAAACCCCAGTCTGATTCTATTTTGGAGGCTTATGAACCATTCATGTCAGAAGGTTCTATATCACTTATTGGTGATTCTGCCAAGCCTATCCCAATTAAAATATTAAGGGACACTGGAGCTTCTCAGAGTCTTTTATTATCAGGTACTTTGCCTTTGTCTGAGGAGTCTTCTTCAAGTGAAAGTGTTCTTGTTCAGGGAGTAGAGTGCGGCTTTGTAAATGTTCCTCTTCATTGTGTAAATTTGGCATCAGACTTAGTTTCCGGACCTGTGACTGTTGGGGCAGTGACTTCTTTATCCATAGAGGGTGTTCATTTATTACTAGGTAATGACCTAGCTGGAGATAAGGTTGTGGTTAATCCACTTGTAACTGACAAGCCTTGTTTGGATCAGAAAGTTGATCCTGTCGAAACTGAAATCCCTGATTTGTACCCTGCTTGTGCAGTTACTAGAGCTATGGCAAAAAGAGCTCTTGAGAGTGATGTTGATCAGGATATTATTCCTTTAGCTGACACATGTATTGGTCAGTCTTTTGATGAGGTCACTTTTTCCTCAGGTATTGATCAATCAAATGGTATTGATCACAGTGATCCTCTTTTGGCAACTCATTCTCTTTGTTCTAATCAGGATGACAAACGACAATCCCTTGTCGTTGAACAGGAGCAAGATCCCGAGATATTTTGTTTGTTTCAGAGGGCTATTAGTGAAACTGAAGCCACACAAGTTCCAGTGTGTTACTTTGTGAAAAATGGGGTCCTTATGAGGAAATGGAGACCACCTGATGTACCCGCTTGTGACGAGTGGTCAGTGAGCTATCAAATTGTTGTTCCTAAGTCATATCGACAGGAAATTCTTAATTTAGCCCATGAAACTCCTTTACCTGGTCATTTAGGAGTCCATAAGACTTATCACAAGATCTTGAATCATTTTTATTGGCCGAAACTCAAAAGTGATGTTTTTAAATACTGCAGATCTTGTCACACTTGTCAAATGGTAGGAAAACCCAATCAGAAGATACCTAAGGCTCATCTGCAACCTATTCCTGCATTTGATGAACCATTTAGTAGAATAATGGTAGACTGTGTTGGTCCTTTACCTAAAACCAAGTCAGGCAACCAATACTTGTTGACCATCATGTGTACATCTACAAGATTTCCAGAGGCAATTCCTCTGAGAAATATAAAAACTAAAACTATTGTGAAAGCTTTAGTGAAGTTTTTTACACTTGTTGGTCTTCCCAAATCTGTCCAGTCGGATCAAGGGTCAAATTTTATGTCTGGAATTTTCCAACAAGTTATGCATGAATTAGGCATCCAACAGTTTAAATCTTCTGCCTATCACCCTGAAAGTCAAGGTGCTTTGGAAAGATTTCACCAAACTTTGAAGAATATGATTCGATCATATTGCTTTGATACAGAAAAGGATTGGGATGAGGGTGTTCATTTGTTGTTGTTTGCTGTTAGGGAATCAGTTCAAGAGTCGTTGGGTTTTAGTCCCTTTGAACTAGTTTTTCATCATACTGTCCGTGGACCATTGAAATTATTGAAAGAGAAACTTCTTTCAAATGAAGATTCAAAGATTAATCTTCTTGATTATGTCTCTGATTTCAAATACAAGTTGTCAAAGGCCTGTGAAGTAGCAAGAACTAATCTTCACAATACCCAGTCAAAAATGAAATTAAGGTATGACAGAAATACACAGGAAAGGAGTTTTAAACCTGGTGACAAAGTTCTGGCTCTCTTTCCCATACCTCAGAATCCTCTTCAGGCTAACTTTGATGGTCCTTATACCGTTGAAAAGAAAGTAAATGACTTAAATTATATCATTAACACTCCTGGGAGTCGGAAACAGAAACAACTTTGTCATATAAATATGTTAAAGGAATATTTTGACAGAGATAGCCCAGCTAATTATTCTGTTAATTTAGTTGTACCTGTCCCACACAGTGAAGATATCAACGATGGAGTACAATCAGACTATAGTGACTCTGGTATAACCAATCTTCGGAATTCAGAAATATTGAACAACCTAGACCAGAAACTTTCACATCTACAACAACAGGAAAGAAATGAACTAAAACAGCTATTACATGACTATGAGCACTTGTTTCCTGATGTTCCAACACGAACAAGTAAAATTTATCATGACGTTGACATTGTAGATTCTGCGCCTGTGAAACAGCATCCTTATAGGATGAATCCTCTCAAACAGAACTATCTGAAGAAAGAAATTCAGTATTTACTGGAGAATGATTTCATAGAACCAAGTAAAAGTAACTGGAGTTCACCATGTATTCTTGTTCCCAAGCCAGATAATACATTCCGTATGTGTACTGACTATAGAAAAGTCAACAGTGTCACCAAAACTGATTCATTTCCAATCCCAAGAATGGACGATTGCATTGATAAAATTGGAAATGCGGAATATGTCACCAAGTTTGACCTTTTAAAAGGATTCTGGCAAATTCCACTGACGGAAAGGGCAAAAGAAATTTCAACATTTGTAACTCCAGATGGACTTTATGTGTTATTTTTCTAAAAAAACTAAACAAGCACCAGAAAAATTATTCCACAATTGAGAAGGAATGTTTGGCTTTGATATTGGCTTTACAGCATTTTGAAGTGTATGTTACCTCAGTTCTTTCTCCAATTATTGTGTACAGTGATCACAATCCCCTTACTTTCATCAACAAAATGAAAGATAAAAATAGGAGATTGTTGAGATGGAGTTTGATATTGCAAGAATATAACATTGACATTAGACACATCAGGGGAAAAGACAATGTGATTGCAGATGCACTCTCACGTGCCTAGAAATGTAATATTGCTTGATGTAATTAAGTCCAGTATCATAAAACATGTTCTTATGTAATTTTGGTTATTATAGTATTAGATGTATATTCAAAAGAAAGCTTTATTATATAAATCTTTCTTTTTCTTTATGAGGGGAGGTGTTATGTATGATGTTTTATATAATATTATAAATATTTTAGGAACTTATAAATGTTTCTTCACTTTAATATTTGCTTAAATCTTAATGTTATCAGGAAAAACATGTTTAACTAGTGTCCTTGAATTAGGTTGTTTTGATCAATATGTTTTCTCAATTTGAAGGTCAAGGTTGATTTTTGTTTACAAGTAAAAATTCCATTAAGATGACTCATGTTCTAGAACATTCTGTCATGTGACCAATCTTTATATATGCCATGTTTGATGGACATTTATTCAGTTTTGACATTACCATCAGTCTTGTAAAGAGCTATTACAGTTGTGAAAATTCATTACAAATTCTAAGAGAGGAATTATTTTAAATATTCATTGGATTATAACAGTGCTCATAAACTTTTGGATTTTGGATTTTTAATTAATGATTTTGTAATTTAACTGAACTTATTCAGAGATTTTGGAATACTTCATTTTGACATCAGCACATCAAGATTTCTAGTACATCAGGACTTTGGAGACCATTAGCACATCATAACATTCAAGGACACAGCCGTGAATTCGGAACATTCTATATTTAGGACTTGTGATTAGAACAATCATTCTTATTGGATTATTAGGATTTCAAAACACATTACTGTAAGTGACTTTTTGATTTTTCATTTTAATTATCTAGTAATAAATTGCTTGTTGATTTTTACTTGATTTGTTGGTTTCACTTTCTTTCTGTTACATTTTTCTTAGACCATAGAGTCGTAACAATATATGGAAGAAATAGTGTATACACATAAGTAAAATTAACAGAGGTTGAAAAAAAAGCTATTAGTATAATCAAAGAGTGAAAAGATTATCCCCGGAAATACACTGTAAAATTATGTGTCACAAAAGGTGGCAATGATAATGTGTTATTGTCACTTTTAGATATTATACAATTAGAAAAATATGGTGTAATCAATTTTGAATATAATAACGATAAATTACACAAACATGCTGCATGGTGTATACCAGGAGCATTTTAATTAATTAGTATACAGTTTTGGTATGATTTTACTCCATATTAAGTCATATTGTTGTATTACTTTTTTGTTTTAATAATTTTTGTTTGAATAGTAGTTTTAAAGATATAAAATCATTTTTTTTAATATGTAAAAAGACTTAAGAATTTTCTTTCTTGGAAATTCTATCTGGATAAGATCAACCACTTTTTAATACATAATTAATAATTCTGTTCTAATTTTACGATCAATGCAATATTTATTATTTGTTTAATAATTAAGTAATAATTTAGTAATGTAATATTTGCTATGATAAACACTTTTCAAAACGTATTTTTGTAATGATCATAATAACTGAGAAATTCTTTTTCGTGAGCATAACCAGAATGAGATGCACAATTTATACATACATAACCAACGTCAAATAATTGTATATTACGTTTTGTCAACATTTATCTTCCTTACCTTCTATATAATGATTTGACAGAAAAATTATGCTTGCCAAAGAGCTTGGTGAAAATATTTCGGACAGAGTTTTCTCCCTTGATTGTTCAAATATTTTATTCACATGAGATACTTCCCTTGATTACAGAAATATTTTGCTTGCACGAGTTACCTTCCCTTGAATGCATACATGAGTTGCCTCCCTTGACTGAAATCTATTTTTAGTAACACAAAATATGCAAATTTACCTAACCGTAAACTTGTCAACGTAATATAGTTCGAATCTCCGTAGAGTGCGAATTAAAATTCTCTAACCTGTATGAAAATATTATTTATTCGTATTTTAAAATCCTTTTAATGTTATCAAGCATTCTCCTGTAGAATCCAGGGATAACACTTCCCGCTCTGTTAGGTGTATATTTGTAATTCTCTATAATAACTTCAATATATCTTGATTTCTGTACATGGAATACAGATGGTCTGTGTACTTAGATGAGAATTAATTGCTGGGTCGACATGCGGGTATGTCTGATACGCACGAATACATATACCACCGACATTGTAGCATACTTATTTGGTGATGTGTGCATGGTCGAGATGGTATAGGGGTTGGTGCTTACAGGCAAGGCGATGGGTGCCGTAACTCGTTGATCTGGGTTCGAATCTCCGTAGAGTACGAATTAAAATTGTCTAACCTGTATGATAATATTATTTATTCGTATTTTAAAATTATGTTAATGTTATCAAGCATTCTCCTGTAGAATCCAGGGATAACACTTCCCGCTCCGTTTGGTGTTTATTTGTAATTGTGTGTGTATATATATATATATATATATATATATATATATATATATATATATATATATATATATATATATATATATATATATATATATATATATACACACACACAAACACACACACAAAGTGAAATTTATGTATTGTTAGCTGTAGAAAGGGTGGTATCTCACAGGGTTGGCCACTCTGTCTTGATACTCAGGCTTTGATTATGCAGTCAGAGGCACACTGATAGAACGTAATTACCTGTCAGTGACGACCTGACTTCCGATGTGAACACAACTAACCCAAGCACTGATTCGTGCCTTGCTGATCAGAAACCATTCCAATGTCTTCAGATGTTAAATTGTACAGCCAGTCCATCAGATCATCTGCATTGAAAAGGAGTTATTTCAAAGCCTCTGCATTTGACGTGGCAGTCATTTTTAATCACCTTCAAACGTAGTTCCTTAACTACATCGAATATGTTTGTTTACGTAGTAAGAAACTTATATGGTCATGTGTGAGCATGACAGCACCCAATAAGTGCTTAACTTTAAAGGATCATCCCGCGCAATTCATATGCACATGAAGTCACGAGTTGGGTATGTAATAAAATTTGATACAATCTTTGTCTGGACTTTAAGTAATCACATTTACATTGCCAAAAATTATATTGCAAATTCCTGAATGGCTATGAATCAGGTATAAGAATGGAGGACTATTATTAAAATTACATAATTCATAGAATTAAAGCATACAGAGAGTGGTTTGGGGGGTTGGGGTTGTTTGTTTCTTTGCTTTTTCATATGTTGATCCGCTCACAGAGAACCCATGTTTCAGCTTTACAAAAGTAGCAATAATAATAATAATAATAATAATAATAACAATAATCCCATCCTATAACGATGGAGTTCACCATGACATCGTAATCCATTTGCCGGAATACAACAATATGTAGACTCATTTCGCCGAGACAGAACTAAATTTATTGAAGGAAACTGTATCTTCGTTGATAATGAACGCGAGAATAACAAACAGGAAGAAAAAAACATAGGGTTATGTTTCCTTGACAGACCCTGGCGTATTCATACAAAAACGTTACCATGGTGATGTTACTCTTTATGCCCTTTTTGCAATAAACAAAGGACACAACATTTGCTAGTTAAAAATAAATATTACCTAAATATAACCGACACGACGCAAGTATTACAATGAAACAAGATGTTGACTCTAAACGCATATCCCCTCGCCAAAAGGAGCACACTTGGTGTAGCCGACAATATACAGACTGGTATAGAGTCACTCAAGTCTGAAAGTTAGGTCACAATGACTTACTTTTATTTGAGTTGCCTTTGTTAAGATGCATCTACATACCAATTGTTATAAGTGTAGGTGAAATACGTTTCATAATAATGAGGGCGTAATGGACGACTTACTGATATTTCAAAAGATTAGGTCACACTGACCTAGTTTTAGCATGGTTAAGTTACCTCTTTGAGACGCAGACATATACCAATTTCATGAGTAGTGGTGAAACAGGGTCGGAGATAATAAGGGGGAAACAAACAGGAAGCTAAATTACAATAGTAACTCAAAAATTGGGTCAAATTAGCCTAGTTTTAGTATGGTTGAAGATTTTTTTTTTGAGATGTATCCACATGCCAATTTCATTATAAGATATCGGGGGTGTAATGAAAAAGCAGCTGAAAAAATAAACGTCCCTCAAGCGTGAAAATTGAGTCACAATGACCTAATTTTATTATGGTCGACCTACTGTAATTGATATGTATATAAATAGATGTAATATGATCAAAACTATTAATCGTGTTCGAACAAACAACTGAAAACATCCAAATCACTCAATTATAACATAATAAGTTAAGTCACAG